>OVBE01006648.1:0-19547 GCA_900406425.1 Iberis pinnata | reverse complement strand
AGCACGGTGGTCGTGGTCAGAAGGAGGAGGTCGGGCCTCCGTACGCCGCCGCTCAATTTTTACAAACTTGATTTATAAATTAATTGGTTTAGCCCATTAACAAATGGTTTTTAACACATGGTTTTTAACTTATTGAATAGTTTTAAACACAGTAATTATATATTTTACAAACTTGTTTATAAATTAATTGGTTTAGCCCATTAACAAATGGTTTTTAACTTATTGAGCTTATGCTTAATTTATAAAACAACATATATACTAAATATAATATTTCAAGATCAAATTTAATTAAGTCCGCAAAAAAATTCTAAGATGAAAATAATATAAATTTTTTTAATAAATCAATAATGATTAAATATGGGCCTGATATCTATATTTTGGCCCAATAACTATATTTGCTCATATTCAAATATACAACACCAATCTAACAAATTTGATTACTTTAGCCCATTAATAAATTATTTTTAACTTATTGGGAATATGTTGAAATAATTGACATTTTAAAAAAAAAAAATAATAATCATAACTAATTAGAATTACTAGCAGGGTATATATACACTTTTGTCCAATAATTATATTTGAGAATTTTCAAATATATGACATCAAGGTAATTGGTCCAAATTTGATTTACAAACATTATATAAATTTATGTACAAAGAATCAAAAAACACTAAGTTGAATAAACAAAGGTAAACTTGTATATAAATTTTTTAAAACGAAAATAATATATAAATATTAACTAATAAAAATTCTTAGGTTCAACGTAAATGACTTGGATTATCTTTTTTATTATTGAAAATTATTTGAAATAAAAAATAAACATAACAAAATCGATTTGTCATCTTTGTCATATCAAATAAAATTAATTACTTATGTATAAAAAATACTAAAATTTAAAATAAAAATATATTAAAAATTATGAATATTTAATTTTTTGAAAACTTTTAAGAATTTAATATATTAAAATTTTGAAAGAACATTTAATGCATTAATTAATATAATTGATATGACAAATAAATATAAACTATACATTTATTTGTGACTTTTAAAATTTAAATACAAAATATCACAAAAATATATAGATTTGACACATAACAATAAATATTTATTCATAATAAATGATATTCCCGATATAAATAACAACCTCCTTCATATTCTACAACAACAACACCACAACATTCATAAACACCCACCACAAAAAACCCTAAAAACTAACATCCATCTTCTTCAAAACCTTTTCAAATGGATCCGAGCAATCCGAATGAACTGATTCAACCAAATGTGCCGATTTAACCGAGGGCACCGGATGAACCAAGTGAAGATCTAGTTTCCATAGCATTAAGAGTATGAAAGATGACAGAATCAATCAAATATCGAGCAACCATGTTAAACATGAAACACCAAGAAGAATGCAAAGAATTACTCAACAAAAACAAAATAAAGGCGGCTAAGATAGAATCCGCCTTATCATCTTTAAAAAAAATCAAAACCGAAACTAATTTGAACTTGGATGAAGAAATTAAAAAACTTGAACTTGAAACAGTACATGCGGATGAAGCTATTTTATACTATTTTGTGCCTGAAATTAATTTTAATCGTAATTATGACATCGATTTCATGAATTGAAATCATTTTTTAATAATGTTTTGCTTTTAAATGTTGTACTATGCTAATGTGTTCGGCTAATGATAATATTAAATATTATTAAATAATTTGTTTATCTCTATTAATATAACTCATTCTTGTATTTTTTCTTACAAATTTTTATAACCTAAACAATAAATTGAATTATGAAAATATTAATAAACTTACAACATAAATCAAAATATATCAATCTTATATTTTAAGTTTTAAATATTTTTTAAAAATTATTAAATGTTATGTTTTTAATACTATGCCACTTTATGAATTCAGCATGAAAGTTTAAATTTATAAAGGATCATGTATATATTTTAAGACTTTCACAAAAAAATTTGTGAACTTAGTTTATTTTATATTAATATACGTCGAAAATTATATATACAATAAAATATTTGTTTTCATAAAAATTATAATAACAATTTTTATTTATAAAATAGTTGATTTAATGAATTATATTAAATATATAATTATTGAAATCTAAGAATATAAATATAAAGATACTATAGTAACCAATATTAACCAACATGCACATGTCTGAATGATTTAGAAATATATTTCACATCATCTTAAACAACCAAAGTTTTATAAAACAAATCCAATTATATGCTATAAATTCAATTGCGATTAATTTGTGGGTTTACGTTTTCATGTCTATTATTTTGTAGATGATGAATGTTCAGCAGTCAATGGAGAGTTTCATAATATGGTTGTTTAGTGTATATGTTATGATCGTGTATTATATTGGATCGGATCTATGTAGATCTGAACGTTTATCTTGTGTATTTGTGTCAAGACTTTATTGTTCTATAACAGATTAATATAAGTTCAGGCATTGTTTAGCCGTGTGCAACCAAACTATGTAGACAATTTTTACGATTTTAAATTGATTGGTTTGACCAAAAAAACAAAAAAATGCTGCAGAATAACAATGATACGAATTGTGCTCGATGTGATGATCAAGCCGAGAATGCTAACATTATTCGTCAAGCTACTGATGATGATGTGTCCCAATGGTTACAATCAAAGGCCCATCCTGACCAATATCGGGTTCAATCTCCACAACGTGTGCAATGGAATATTTTAAGATTGATCAAACATGAAGTATAAATGAAATCATATTGCATACGAAATGTTTCAACTCTGTAGATGGCATCATAGACAAATAGCTAACCAATAGAATGATTTCAATGTGTAAATGTCATCACGAGTATAATACTGTCCAAACATATACTTAGCAAAAAACATATAAAAAATTCATTTAGAATGAACATATAAATCAATAAAAAGAAAAATTTAAAACAACATAAATTATGTTATTTTTAACCAGCATAAAAACAATCTAATAGGCTCACATAAAATAATTATGTAACTTAAATCGTAAAGATATATATTACTTCTAATGTTCTTTAGAACAACTTATTCCAATATGTTACCTTCAAAACAAGAATGAAAAGTAAAAATAAAATGAGTATATAAGTTTATATCTTATAATTTAAAATTTAAACAGAATAAGAAAAATAATCAAATTTAGGGGGATGTAAATTACCTTTGTGATTCATATGTCTTACACATATAATATCATTATCCCAAGTTCTGAAAAACTTCTTTTTAAACCACATTCTTGGAGCCAAATAAGAGATATGAGTTTCATTTATTCTTTTCAATGTGCCAGATTTTTCTTCTACAATAATGTCACTTTTAGGCATATTTAGAACAAAATCACCTGGAATCAAAGTTGCAACTTTTGAAGTTGTGGGTATACAATAAGTTCTACCATTTTTTCCTCTTCTATCACAAACAATCCTCATATGAAATCTCTCTTACTCATGATCGTTTCTTGATTGCAATCTATCTCTAACTGATCGAAAGATCTTTGCATAGGGGTTAACTTCATCTACATTTTTAGGATAGCTTCAATTATCTCTAGACGCACTTAATCATTCGTTTGAGTTTTCTTTGTTTTTCTACTGTAATTTATAATAAACAATCAATATATTGAATATCTTAAATATTAAAATTAAATTAAAATCGAATATGTATAAAAGAAAATAACATGAGAATTGTTGCACGATTCTGAATTTCATTATCTGTATCAACAATATACAATTATGAAAACTTCGGATTAATTTTATCTTCATATTGTAAGCTACTCATTCGATGATAGTTTGCTCCATGCAAGTAAAAAATTTGTGGTCCACGTCCTTTTAGTCTAGATCTATCCACTTTTCCACCAAGAGAAGTGAATGCAAAAATCATGTTGTAAATACGTATAAACTCACAAAAATGCATGCTCAAGCTATCGTCATTAGTCAATAAATCTTGTAGAACTTTAGGAGCATTTTTTAAATATGGTAGCTTCACACTTCCTTGTAAACATCACATAGTAAAAATTGGCTTCCTTGCATATCATTTTTTATTAACACGCTCGTCATACCACATTTTTGCTCCACAATAAGAACATTTGAGAGTTGCGTCTCCATGATCTAAATAACATAATAATCAGTTAAAAACATAAAATATTCATCAGTAACAAACATAACATAGATTGAATTCGAAAATTTATAATTATCAAGAAAAAATAATTTTTAAACCTTTATATGCTTTTCTGAATATTATGAGATGATTTTGAACTATTTTTTCCTTTAACCTTGGGAACTTTCTGTTGGAAAATGTCATCTTCATTCGTAATTGTCTCATGTTCATCAAACGAATCACATGACCACGTATCTTCTTCAATCTAATACCAAATCACCAATATGACCTTGTTGTTCTGTATAAGAACATTATTTTGGTTAGTTATATATAACAAATATTTTTCCGTGATATTGTAAAAGCGATATTTATATATATAAAGAAATTACCTCGAGTTTTAGAAAAAAAATTCATAACTTGATTGTATAGATGGTTCACAGAGATCAATAACTTGTTGATTTTGTTTATTAGATGAAATTTTAGATTGACCTATAAAAAATTTTAAATATATAATTTTAAAATATAATATCCAAAAACTTATACAAATATGTACCTAGGGCTTGGGATTTCGTTCGTTGTTTCAATGATATTGAGTTACAATCTTGTTTATTTCCACTATGACGAGCGCTTCTTATTGGTAATTGTACATTTGTAATATTCTGAAGAGGAACCCTTGGACTTTCATTATTATTCCCCGTGGTATAAGAATCTATAAATGTATTTATTGAAGTCCCTAAACATCAAGCTGAATCATTAGTTTTCTCTTGATTGTTGTTTTAACTATTTTCACCATTTCTAAGGAATTGCTTAATTCTTCGCATATCTGAAACCTGAAAAGTATAACCAAACGAATTAAAACCACATATTCAAAGTTACTATATGAATTAAATTAAAGGATATGCACCTCAAGCAAATATTGAATCGAAACATTAAATGTAACTAGGTTTGTTTAAGTGGTTTATAATTTCAATTAATTTCTTTAAAAAAAACCCCCAAACTATTAGTTCGACGCTTACTTTAAATACTTTTAATATATATATATATATATATATATGGTTGATAGAAAGTAGGAATATTTAACTTATGTAGTTATGGTATTATTTGGATATTTTCTTATTTATATATTATACAATAATTAATTATAAATATTAAGATATGTACGATTTATTTACTAATCGAATTTTTCGTTTTCTAATACTATAAATATAATAATTATATATAATTTCAATCATTTTTGATATATTTTTAATTATAGCTAGTTTTAGTAAAATCGAAACTCACAAAGTCATGAGTGTTCTCATGTTGATTATAAACATTTATAATAATATAAAAGCTACTATTACATGTTCAAAAAATATAGTTGTAAATAATTAACAAAATTTATTTAATTAATATTTTTATTGATTAAAATACTAAATAATTTTAAGACCAATATATATGAGATTCGAAAAATTAAAATTAACTACTTATAAAAAGTAATATATATATATGGTTGATAGAAGGTAGGAATATTCAACCTAAGTAGTTATAGTACTTATTGGATATTTTTCTTATTTATAAATTTTACAAAAAATAATAATAAATATTAGCCACGTGTACCTATTTATTTACTTATCAAATTTTTTTCGTTTCATAATACTATAGATATAAGAATTATATATAATTTTAATCAGTTTTTTAAAAATTTTAATTATAGCTAGTTTTAGTATAATCGAAACTCACAAAGTCATGAGTGTTCTCATGTTGATTATAAACATTTACGATAATATAAAAGTTACTATAACATGTTCAAAAAATATAGTTGTAAAAAATTAACAAAATTTATTTATTTAATATTTTGTTGATTAAAATTCAATAATTTAATTTTTAATAATTAATTAAAAGGACATTAGAATTATTCAATGTAAACAAATTAAGGTAGCAAAAAACGTCAAATGAAAACAAATTAAGGTAGTAAAAATCAAAAATCCTAAAAAAACGTCAAATGAAAAAATCCTCTCACAAAACACACAAACATCAAAGATTTTTCACCTTTAGATATGATATCATCTTTCCTTTGGTCATTAGAACACTTATCTTCTTTATCTTCTAATTTTCCATCTTCACATTTAAAAGCACAATACCTTTGTACACTATTTCTTGCTAGTAGAGGATTCTTCTTCATCATTAAAGTTATCAACACTTCGTTTTGAAATTGGTGTTTGCAAGTTCAGAACAGATCTCTCATCTGATTTTTCGTCATTAGTTATCATCAAGGTAGCCTATAAAATTTAGAATAAATATTTATCGTTGTAACAAGTTCATAATTGTGCACATTGTCTTAACCTTGCAAACCTAAATTTTGAATAAAATTGATTAAAAATAATTAAGTTATTAAAATTAAATATAATTAATTTTTAATAACAAATTATACATCGTTTTTTCTTTTTAATCTCCCAAATAGTCTTATCCTCCAAATCTTGCTCTTTGAAAGAGTAATTTGAATTTTTAATAAGTTTTGGTTTGCTCTCCAATATGGTTAAAGATATCCCATCTTCTGGCAATTTAGGAGTTAATAAAAGAAAATTTAACATACAATAATTTAAAAATTAATAAGGAAGTCTATTAAATTTGAAATATTAAATAGAATTAACATAATATAAAATAATATTTTTCAAACGTACAAGCAAATGAACGTCATAATACTTTTGATTGACAATGAGCTTAGAACATCCGAAAGCATTGGATATGCTGTAGAAATCTAAAAAACACAAAAAATAAAAAATAGTTTTTATACATAAAAGAATATTAAATAAAGTAGTGTTGTTTTAGAAAATTAAACAATTATTAAGTACTTCTCAAGTTCTTTATTTTTGCAAACCGCAAACAAATTATTAGCATTTAGCCTTCCTACTCCACTGCAATATTGTAGAGTTCTTCTGTAAGAGTCTCCCATAAAGTGCATGATAGTCGTTCATCACTATTTAATAAAAGAAAATTAGGCAAAAAATCAATGTATATTAAAAGCTTTAAAATAATTAGGTAATCAGTATAATATATTTTTATTTAAAATAACACTTACTTCTGATTTCGCATTTCAAAATTAATTTTTTCGGTTTTTCGTCTTTGTTGGTAGTTTCAAGTTTGACAAAGGGAAAAATTCTCAATAGGTTTCCACAAACCAAGTCGAAACTTTGACTCAAATCTAGATGCAAATTCGAGTTTAACAAATCTTTAAATTTTTGATCCCTAAATACCAACAAAGACAATGGTAATTATCTCTGCATCAGATATGATAAACTCAATAGATCTAATAGGACCTCTTGGGTTTTATGGTCTCCAAACGTGAATGACCTTCACCTTTATACGACATGACTTCTTGAAATTTTTAATTTGTTTCAATGATGCAAACGCAGACACTCTTGTAACCGTTCTCTATAGCTGTTAATCTGATTGTATTTTTTGTTATTAATCAAGAAAATAGATTTATGAATGAAATAATATTATATGGCATAACTATTTATATATATTTAGAACTCTAACGTGCAACATAGATAAGGGAATTTAAAAAAAAAAAAAATTTAAATAAAAATAAGATACATTAGTTATGTATAAATATTTAAAATATTAAGAAAACAAATCGAATCAAAGCATATTTTCCTTTTTTATAACTATATATTTGTTATTAATCTTAAATTCGATATTTTAGTAGGCCAAATCTTCTAGTAAAGATTTCGGGCAATTACATATTTGGTTGATGGAAACAAACAATCAACTTTTTTGGTCAACTATAATACTGTAGTTAAGGTATTTTTTATTATAGTTTTGGTTCATCGAAAACAATAAATAACAAAAATTTGTATGATATTTTAGTAAAGATTTTGGTGTAACTATAAATTCTTATCAATTATTTTTGCAATTATGTTTTATATTCTTTTCAAAGAAATACCTTAAACTTGGTCATCGAAAATATTCAAAGATTTGTATAACTATGTATTTGTTAAGAATTTTTAGGTTAATATAATATTATAGTCACAATATTTCATTGAATTATAGATTTGTTTTATGGAAGAAAAAAAATTATATATATATATTAAAGATGTGTATGATATTTTTAGTTATGATTTCGTGTAACTATAAATTCATTATAGATCGATTGTTGAGATTATGTTTTATATTTTCAAAGGAAATACCTAAAACTTTTTCATCGTAAATATTCAAATACTTAAATACTTTTTATACTTTAAGTATTGAAATACCTTTTATATAATTTAAATGATGTAATAGAATATTATATAATCATATTTTTGTAGATTTTAGGTGCGAAAGTTTTATCAATGAATTCATTTTTGGTGTCCAAGTTGTATTTCCATATAACTAAATAAAATTTTAATTAAGTTCAAACATATAATTCATATATATAAATTTTAAATATATTTTATTGTGTAAATGAATGAAATAATTAAAATATTCAAAAATATCAATAACTGTTACTGGATTTATAAAGAAAAGGTAATCTGTTAAATAGATGATTATTTTAACTAGGGAAAAAACCTTAAAAATATCTCAAATCTTCAACTTTTGCCCGTTTAATACCCGAACTTGTTTGGTTGCCATTTTAATACTCGGGTTTTTTTTTCGTTGCCAATTTAAATTCCAAACAATTCAAAATCGCAATTTTCTCTAAATTCCGTTAGTCAACTACACACTTCTGTTAGTCAANAAAAAAAAAAAAAAAAAAAAATTCTCTCTAACCCTATCTATCTCCATCGCCAACTCCTCCATCTTCAATGGCTACCTACTCCTTCATCTTCAATGGATAATACATCTAATAACATATAAATAATACTCTAAAATATAAAGCTTTAATTGTTGTTCTTATACAAAAACATATAAAGAATTGGAGATTTTATAAGTTTTATCATGAAAAAAAATCAGTTTTTTTTTTTGAGAAATCAAAATTAGGTTATGTTGATTCAAATCTTGATAGATAAATTTATTTCTTTTGCTAGATTCATTATAATGGTTAAGTTTGTTGGGATTTATTCATTTTATAGAAAAATTTATCTCTTTTCTAGATTTATTTTGCTAGATTTACAGAGAAAGAAGAAATAAGAGAAGGAGAAGAAGGTGAACAGTGGAGAGAGAGAGCACGTGAGTTTTTTTTTCCTTTTTTTTTTTTTTATAGAAACGTTGACCAACAGAAGTGTATGGTTGACTAACAGAATTTAGAGAAAATTGCGATTTTGAATTGTTTGAGATTTAAAATGACAACGAAAAAAAACCTGAGTATTATAATGGCAACCAAACAAGTTCGGATATTAAATGGGCAAAAGTTGAAGACTTGGGATATTTTTAAGGTTTTTTCCCTTTTAACTAAGATATTCGAGATCAATAAATAAAAAAGTCTAAAAAAGTTACTAGAAAAATATATTAAAATAAAAATGTAACTAAAAACAAAAAATCGAGTTCTTGATTTTGGGAGGCCCATCTTTTTGTAATCAAGATTAGGAATTACTATCTTATTAAGTAACTCTTCAGCATCCTCCTTTTTTCACTTAATGATCCAATTCTCTTGTAATATCAAAATCATGATAACCCACCAAGCGATACAACAAAGATATCTTTGAATTTTATTTTGCGATTTTGACCTTGAGCTGCTCACGTTGTTCGTATGTATCTTGATATGCTTTCATTTGAAAAATACTTCCTTTGTAATACGCTTCTTGTTCTTTTTTGCTCTTTTTAACGGCAGTAGAAACTTTTACTAAAATCTCTAGCTGTTCTACCGTGTTCTACCGTTACAACATGAGTTCTTTTTTGAACATGTGATAAAAATAACATTAATTGTTAAATAATAAAGTTAATAATTTTTTATATATTAGAAAGTCAGAAATTTATAAAATCATTTTTAATAAGAATAAAATATGTAAATTTTATTCAAAAATACAATAAAGAGACCTATGAATGGTATGGAAGATCGTCAATAGTTATTGACCCATTTTGGTTGTCAATATACATTAAATTTAATGTTAAAAATAAGTTAAAATGATGTAACAATAGTAGATATAGAATTATAATAAAATATAAATCTACCTTGGATTCATTTGGAATAATTTTTTCGATTATGATACTTTTTCTTTTGTCTTTCATAAATGGATTGGTGATCTATACTAATATTCTTATTATAAGTTAAGATTTTGATACAATGAAATAAATATACACAATTTTATTTAGGAAAATATAGTAAACAAACCTTTGAATAGTGTGCAAGATCTTCAATCATTATTGACACTTTTTTGTTGGTAATCTAAATAAAATTGTGAGAACAAAAAAAAGAAGTCAAGTTTAAGAAACAATAGTCGATATGGCCTAAAAAACAATTTCGAAATACCTTGGACTCATCGGAAATATTTTCTTCGATTAGGATGCATTTTTCTTTGTCATTCATAGATGGATCATGAATTACTAAGTTAAGATTTTTATATAATGAAATATATAAAATCACGATCAATCAAATTTAAGATCATACCTTAGCTTCTTGATTCATAATATCTTTACTTTGGTGTTCGATGTTGGACACATTCTATTATGCTAAAAGTATATTAGTAATCGTCAGTAATAAAACTTTAAATACAAAATAGAGCAAGATGAAGGATCACTAACATTTTTATAAAAATTCGAAACAAACATGAATATAATTAAAGATGGAGTAATAGTGATCAACCTTCGAAATCTAAAAAGATGGAGTGATGTTTTATGTAATCTATGACTTTATCTTTATCCATGCGAAAATAAAAAGAGATTTTGATTTCGTTAATATTATTGTTACATAAGATATTATATGTAGATATTTAGGGGATCTATTTTCCAATCATGTAACAAAAATATTTAGGAATTACTGATTAAAGAACATTTACATATATTAACAAATCAGATTAAAATTTAGTGGATTAGCAAAAAAAAAGAATCTTTTAAAACTAGTTTATGCGACTCGAACTCAGGACATTAAGGTAGATTTTTTTAAAAATTTCCGATAAAACCCGTCCAATTAAATAGATCCGCACCTCGTCAACATTTAATATGACGAAAATACACACAAATGTTTTATTGTCTTCTGAAAAATGCAATGATGAGAATCGAACTCAAGATCAAAAGAAATATTTACAAAATATTCGGGTAAAACTCGCCCAGTTGCAAGATCCACGCGTTTTGACATTTATGGTATGACAAAAATACCTTCGCATGTTTATTGTTGTTTATTCACTGGAATTTTTTAATTTAATGGCATTTTTAATAAATATACTTTTTATTTTGACTACTTTGAAGAAAATAATCTCTTTTTAATAGTATAGATTTGGAAATGAATGATCCCATTATATTTTTACCTTATTCAAGTATGGAAAACACCTTGATAAAAGTTATATAAATGATAATTAAGATAATTTTAAATATGAGTTTGGTGTATGGTTCCTTAACATAGCTAAAATGAGTTTAATTGTAGCTAAGATTTCCCAAAAATGAGGTCTTTTATTATTGATTATTGATCATTGAAATTGTATAGCAAGATATTCATTTCTTAAAAGGAATATGCTTGTTGTGCATAGTAATTTTCTATTTTAAGTACAAAAACTTATGTCCGATTGGATATGATATATTCGAATTTTCAGATATAACATAAAATAATATAGAGATACCTAAAAAGGAAATGAATAATTATGAAGTACTGTAATATATATATATATATATATATATATATATATATATTTCATTACCATATTTTGCGTTAATTAATATAATTATTATATTTTTTACATATATGAATTATAATTTTAAATTTTTTGTGAACAAATTTAAATAAAATAAAATATTTTTATAAAAAGAAATAAATGATTGGAGGGTTATTGGAGTTATAAGAGTTTTTTTATGTATTTTGATAATGTTAGTATATTAAAATGGTAAGGCGATAATTCGGCGATTAGGACAACACAAATCGTGTTCCTCACGGTGGCTCCTGCCTGCTCTCTACGACCGTGTGTTCAATGTCTTCTCCTCCTCCGGTTCAGCATGGTGGGAGCGTAGCTTCATCATCTTCTAATAGATGGGCATCTCGTGTTGCTTCGGCTGATCTTCGTTCACTCACTACTTCCAAACCAGTCTTCACCGCCGTTAATGGCATAGCCTCGGCCATCGTACCTCCGGAGCTTCTCTCTGCTCCACAGCCATTTTGAAACAACTTTTCAGTCGAATATTTTATTTGGAAAACACCTCATATTGGGAAGGTTCACGCTACAGTGAACCCGCTTTGGAACCGTGATGGCAAATCGCAAAAAATTGATGTTCAATTTATCAAAGAGGACGTTCTTTAAAATCGACTCCCAATCTCTTCATAATAGTATTACTTGAAAAAATATTGGAATATCTCTGATATTTTGCTTGTGGTGCAGGATTGGAATCCATCTCGAATGAACCGCAAACCCGATCTTACTGCAATGTCGTTGGGGGTTGATTTCTGTAACGTTCCCGACCCCTTTTTCTCCAACAAGGGTCTCAAGATCCTTGGTGACATAGTTGGCGAAGCCCAAAAGCTACACCCCACTACTGAACGTTGTATGCGCCTGGATATAGCTCGTGTTATGGTTGTGGTCAACTTCGAAAAAGAGCTAACTGAGAAAATCAAACTTACCGATATTGCTCAACCTATCCTTGTCTCCTATCCTTGGCTTCCTATTCGATGTACTCAATGTCATTCATGGGGTCATAAGCCCACTGATTGTCCCTCTAAAGGTGCACAAGCAAAAAAAATCGCATGAAGAGGAAGGCTGAAATACATCATCGCATCAATCACTACCCATAGTTCCAGTTTGTGATCTACCTGCGGTTTCAACAAAGAATAACATCACTTCCGAAACTACCCACAATCCACATAGCCTGTTGTCATTAACACAAACAATACTCGATCATCCCCTCCTTCTGATCCCATCTTCGAGTTAGTTCTAGATTTAATAAAATCATGCCACCTACTAATGATCATGTTTCTTGTGCAGGTGACTCTAATGTCCAAGTGGTTAAGCAAGTGCCTTGCACTCACGCCAAGGTCTCTCTAAATGATCTGCCGCTTGAGTTCATCCCACCGTCTACTACCTCCCCCACTCCAACTGCCACTAGCAACTATCATACTATCATACCCGCAACAACTATCCTCTCGGAATCTCATGTGGAGGACAGTCATGATGGATGGGAAACGGTTGTTCATGGAACCAAAAACAACAACACGGCCCCATTAAAGACTTATGGTTCTCCTTCCAACTCTTCTCCTAAATTATCGCCTTCACGTTTTTTTTTTTGCATTAGCTAATGAAAATGAATTTGATGATGATGATCAGGGAGATAAAGAGGAAGGGAAAATCTCTGAGTCGGAGCAGGAGGCTTCTCAAGCCCAAGAGGCTGCCACTTCTTCAAAAATCTCTCATCGTACCAAGCATAAAAAAACGTTACCAGTGCTGGCTTCTCGTAAGCTAGCGAAGCAGGTTCCACTAAAGAAACCGAAACATGTCTTCACCCGGAGACACTAATGCAATGTCTTTATTTGCATGGAATACCCGAGGCTTTAATCAGCTTTGGAAACATGATATAGTCCGTAATTGGATTCGATCTGCCTCACAGCAGTTTGGGTGTCTTTTAGAAACCCGTGTTCAAGCTTCTAATTTCCTTCAGGTTATGCAATCGGCTCTCCCGGGGTGGAGTGTTCTTCATAACTATTCGACCCACCGGTTGGGTCTTATATGGGTTTGTTGGAAGTAGGGAGTAGTTGTTATTCCCATCCTTATCACTTCTCCAATTATTTCTTTACTTGTTACTCTTTTATCAGGTTAAGTAGTTCTATTTTTTTGTGTATATGCTTCTAATTTTCAGGCTAAGAGAACGCAATTATGGCACTCTCTGCATGAAAGACGCTGTTTCTATGGTTCACGGTCAGTCCCTTGGATTGTCTTTGGGGATTTTAATGAAGTCCTTGCGGTTTCAGATCATTCAAAAATGGGATCCCACAACCGTCTGCTGGGAATGAACCAGTTCCAGGAGTTTGTTCATGACTGTGACCTAGCTGATTTGGAGTATGTTGGTCCCCGTTTCACATGGTGGAATCATCAATGTGATAATCCCATAGCCAAAAAGCTCGATCGGGCGCTGATTAATGACACATGGTCCTCCTCTTTCCCACATGCCTATGTCGTTTTTAAAGTAAATGGGGTGTCCGACCATGCCCGATGCGTTATTCACTTTGCTTCCTCTACCACCACTACTCATAAGCCTTTCAAGTTTCACAATTTCTGAATTGATGATTCCTCGTTTATTCGTGTTCTCAGTTCCCACTGGGCTTTCTCTGCTCTGATCCACCACTCTCGGGTTGCACTACGGCTATTATACATGAAGCTCAAGTCTCTCAAATCCCATCTTCGGAATCTCAAATCCTCTAACTTTGGTGATATTTCCTCTCGTACTCAAAATTCTTATGATCACCTACTCTCTTGTCGTAATCAAGTTCTTACCAACCCCTCCGAAGAATGGGTTCAAGCTGAAGAGGATGCTGCTAGGGAATGGCGTGCACTTGCATTGTGTGAGAAACGTCTTTACCAACAAAAATCCCATATCACTTGGCTTCCCACGGAGACCAAAACACAACCTTCTTTCACCGAATATCCAAAAGCCGAGCTTTGAGAAACACTATTTGATGTCTTCTCTTACCTACGGGTGTCAATACCACGCATCTTAGTGAGATTAAACACGCAGATGTCTCTCACTTCAAATCCTTCTTGCAAGATTCGGTTGATAGCTCCCTTTTTCCCCATCAAGAGCTAGTTATTCTTCTCTCATTTCGTTGCTCTCCAGAAGCAATTCAAGCACTTGAAAGCCCAGTTTTAGCTACTGAAATACATTCAATGCTTCTTTCTATGCCATCTAACAAGGCTCCAGAACCTGATGGTTTTACTACTCAGTTTTTCAAGGCAGCCTGGCCTATTATCGGTAATGACTTTGTTATTGCGGTTCAATCCTTTCATTCTGTTTGGTTTTCTCCCTTCAGGTATCAATGCCACCCTAGTGACCCTCATACCAAAAGGTGATGATCCTCAAACTATGAAAGATTATCGCCCCATCTCATACTACAATGTCATCTACAAGGTTATCTCCAAAATCCTAGCCAATCGACTCAAGGTTCACCTTCCAGCAGCCATTGAGCCTAATCAAAGTGCGCTTGTTCAGAACCGTTTACTCTTGGAGAATGTTCTTCTGGCGACGGAAGTAGTAAAATATTATCACAAATCGAGCTTGTCATCACGTGCTACACTTAAATTGGATATCTCGAAAGCTTTCGATACTGTTAACTATAATTTCTTAGTGTCGGTTTTGCAGGTTATGGGGTTTCCTGATCGGTTTATTCATTGGATTTACACATGCCTCTCCACAGCTTCAATCTCCATAATGGTAAACAGAGAACCCGCAGGTTATTTCCCGAGTCGTCGTGGCATTCGCCAAGGCTGTGCGCTTTCACCTTATTTATATGTGATTGCTAATAATGTTCTCTCGAAAATGCTTAAATCTGCGGCGGTTTCAGGTTCTATTGGCTATCATCCTAACTATCATAACATTGGTCTTACCCATCTTAGTTTTGCAGATGATATTCTCGTCTTCTACGATGGCACATTAAGTTTGCTAAATCTTCTCTTTTTTCCCCAGGATCCTCGGACCCGCTCCTTCGGCAATACCTAGATTCCATCCAGCTCCCAATTGGTTCTTTACTAGTTTGTTAGCTGGGTCTCCCACTCACTAGTAAGTCACTAACCACAGCGGATTATACACTGCTCATTGATTGAGTGCGCTCTTAGACACCTCTTGGTCTGCGAAGCTTTTCTCTTTTGCGGGTCGTTTACAGCTTATAAACTCGGTTATTATTAGTACGGTTAATTTTTGGCAATCGGCTTTCCGGTTACCGAAATGTTGTTTACATCAGATTCATAGTCTATGTAGTAACTTTCTCTGGTCAGGTACTGCTACTAACCATTCTATGTCCAAGTTGCGTTGGAATGATGTTTGCAGGCCTAAGGCAGAAGGTGGTCTCGGGATTCGACGGCTAGAGGACACGTCTACGGTCAATGCTCTTTCTCTCATTTGGCGCCTCTTTACCAACCCATCCTCACTATAGCGTGCATGGACTAGGGAGTGCCTACTCTGCAATACAACATTCTGGGATGCTCCGATAACAAGTCGTGGCTCCTAGATGTGGCACAAATTACCTAAACTCTGGCCTCTTGCCTCTCAATTCCTCAAGATGCGAGTCTCGAACGGTTCTCATACCTCCTTCTGGTTTGATTACTGGTCTCCACTTGGTTCTTTGTACTCTCTTACAGGTGATGTTGGCATTCGGGAAAAGGGTATTCCCCGACACGCAACTGTTCTCGACGCTGTATCGCTCATCCAGAGTGCACCACATATGCGAGCTTTGGGATCGAATTATCTAGCTTCCTTGCCCTCGATCGTTGATGCCTCCAGATACTCCTCTCTGGCGACAACAAAATGAGGAGTACACAACTAGTTTCTCGTCAAAATTACTTGGAATCTAATCTGATCTCGGCGTGACAGGTTTCTATGGTTTTCAGCCTTACGTTATTTTTGGAGAACCTGAGGAGTCCAGAGATCATCTGTTTTTTGCCTGCCCATATTCCTACACGGTTTGGGAGCCCATAGTCAAGCTAATGTTATCTCGTCCTAATCCAAATTGGCTACTCCCCCTCACATCATTACAACAAGGATCCCTCACATTGGTTGATCGGAATCTGGTAAAGATGGCTTTCCAAGCTTCAGTTTATCATCTTTGGCGGGAACGCAACAACCGGATTCATGGGAAACTAGAAACCACACTAGCTCAACTTCGAACGACTACCACTCATCTCATCCGAGACAGGATTCAGAGCCTTTGTTATGGCTCCCAGTCCAAGCTCTTCTCCCTAGCGCAGCGATGGTCCTCTATTCATTGACTCTGGACTGCTCTGAGCAGTTTTACTCTCTATTTTCTTTGGCCTTTGTTGGGTATGAGGTGTGTACCCTTTTTCCTGTCGCTATTTTTGTTCCACTGGATTTTCTAGCGACAGGTTTTAACGAGGCATCCTTATACCACACCCCAGCAGGCTTCTTTCTTCTCAGTTATTCCAACAACTTTTTCGTTTGTACTCTCATGTAAATATTTTTGATTTTGATATATAATTTTAAGATTCCATAAAAAAATGGTAAGAATAAACAACTCTACACACCAAGTAGAGTTGAGTTGTTTGTGAGAAAATACATAACATCCTTTTAGGTTCTCTTGGTGTGTCATATCCAAGAGTTAATCAATCACTTCCATCTTTCATTCATCACTCTATCAAAACCAGAATCAATCAATCCATCATTCATCCCCAAATCCGCTAAAAAACCATCCCATATTATTTGTCCATTGCTTTGCTTTTTTTTCAAGGTGTGTTCTTTCCTAGGAGAGATTATATCAAGTGGTATCAAAGCAACATCATTCGATAGCGCATCAGTCCGGACTGGATGACCATGCTTCAGGTTTTTCGGTCTCGAACGCTCTCCCCGTGTGACGCCATCCTTCTTAAGTTTTGCCTACAAACTCCAATCTACTATCTGTGGTGGGAGCGTAATGGGAGAATCCACACCCGTAACCACCACCACCCCACCTATTTTCGACAACAAATCATTCATCGCATCACAAGCTTACACTATGGTCCACCTTCACAATTACACTAACTGCAACAACGATGGCACTATCTCACTCGCAGATGAAACTTTACTCTTGTTTATCCTCAGAATAGTTCACACTTCTTTCACCTTCCCTTAGGATGTGCTCAAAGCTTAGTACTCTTTTTTCCTGAATCTAGTTTTATCCCACAATATTTCTAAATCTAGGTTTTAGTGAGGCACTTTTGAACACTCTTATCACCTAAGAGAATACCTATCAACTCGTCTAGAACTACATCTTTGGATTATTCTCAGCACATTCTTTCATTTACGTTTTTGTACATAAAACTTGTTCTCACTTATTATTTATAATTTTAACATTCATTCAAAAAAATGGTTACAATATAAGGGTAATATCATAGCAATAATATATTATTATTTATTAACAAAATTATCATAAAATTATTTTTAAATTTTCAAGTTTTGAAAATTTACTCCATGATTTTTGAGCATTTAATTTTGAAAACTGAAATTTTTATATAAAAATTTCATTTTTTTATTTATACATAATTTTTTGTATTATTCAAATTTTGAAAAACTTTGAGCATTTAGTTTTGAAAATTATATTTAATAAATAATTTTTTATTTTTTGATAAAATAGTAGTATATTAAATATGTAAGTAACAATTATGGACAAGCCAGTCATTAAGTTTGGAGGGGGATAAGACACATTCTTTGAGTGGTAGCCATAGGTAGAAAAGATGTGGATATGGAGAAAGTAGGCGATAAAGCTTTTACCATATGGTAGAAGGATAATGGGAATCAAAATCTAAAGCAGAAATTCAAGAAAATAGTTCAGCCACTACATGGACTTATATTTGGTCTGATAAAAGGGAGAAAGAGGTTGTTGAGATTGGGAAGAGGCAGAGAGTGGAATCTAAAATCGTAGCTCGTAAGGAAGGAGTGGGGGGATCGAGGGGGTAAAGAGAATACTCATAATCGCATTTGTTAAAAGATAACAGTAATTTAGTCAGTCCAAGGGAAGAATAAGACTTGATGCGAACGGGAGTTATGGATTTGTGTAACTCAATTGGCTTGACAACAGCTTGGTGTTTAGGCGGAAGTTCTTAACGGTCTGCCCCGGTTGTTTCTTTATTGGTGTTATTAAAGATGTTANGGGGGGGGGGGGGGGGGGGGGGGGGGGGGAGCAAAACATATTTGTAGCCATTTTGGTTTTGAAAATTATTTTCTTGTTGATGCAGAGGGCCAAAGTGGTGGGTTGTGGTTGTTACGACGATCGAATGTGGGACTAGTTGATTTGGTATCTTTTACTTCTCGATATATTCATGCATCAATATCTCGAGGGGTTGATGTGGTGCATCTGGTGGTTGTGTATGTTTCTCCTTCTGTGAGTAGACGTAGTGGTTTGTGGGGAGAGCTTCGGCTGTTGAAGCTCTAAATGAACCGGTTATTGTGGATGGAAACTTTAATATTATTATTAGTATTGAGGAATGGTCCAGAGGAAATGGTCTTTTATCAGCAGACTCATTGGAATTTGGAGAATGTATCAATGAATTAGCATTAATTGACATGGATTTTAAAGGTAGTAAGTTCACTTGGAAGCGAGGTGTATCAGTGAGGAATTTTTGTTGTGAACATACTTGATAAGTCTGATATTACTCAGATTTAATGCATTTTAGTAGGCATTTATGCCTGCTAAACTT
>OVBE01006647.1:0-19547 GCA_900406425.1 Iberis pinnata | reverse complement strand
CCAACATTTTTCTTGACCTCTGATTCTCAAGAATACGATTTGATCGATTAACTTTCCGCTTCCGTAAGTATCTTTTGTATCTCCGTCTAAATCGCGACTACAGCTCAATCGAATTCCAATTCCAGCTACGCCGAAGATGAAGAAGTTTCGTTGATTACGGGTTTTGAAGAAAATAAAAGAATTGCAGAAGATTAGATGACACTATTTAAGCGTTATAGAATAAAGTAGCAAATGAAATCTTCTTTTTAGTAGAAATTACGCTAAGTACAAAGAAATTAAAAGGGAAACGTCAAAAAATAAGTAAGTTTACTCGGGATCAGGTACCGCTTCATTAAATATCAAAATATCACTTATTATCCGCTATTAAAAATATTGGCAACCCTCGCGACGTCTATGATAGCACTCCAGTATTTCGCGCTATCGTGGAGTGCTATCAATACTACTTTTTCTTCTAGTGAGAGGCCGTAATTCCGTTGGCAAGCCCCGACTATATCAAGAAAAAAAAATGTTAGTATCTATTTAGCATGTGTTTAGTCCTAGATTAAATCATGGCTTCGTCGTTTAGAAAACTTTATAAGCCAAAACTTGCTTCTACTTCTGTATCACATATAACAATTAATCCAAGAGAAATTATGAAAAAATTAACGTCACCTAATCAAGAAATAACATATGATCAATTACCTCATATTAATTCCGAAAGTATTTATCAAATCGGAACATTTAATTTTAGAACCGCATATTTAATAAAAGAACATTAACAACCTTTACTTCTCCAAAACGAATTTGAAGAACTAAAATTATTATCCTCACTTGCCTTAGATAAATACAAACAAAAAGATTTAATTATTTACATTTGGATTAATAAAAATAGTAGTTAAACCACTATCGAGAACTGGTATTGATTCTCCAATATTAATGTTATTAAGAGACAAGACTTTATTAAAATTTGAAGATTTATTATTAGGAGCAATTCAATCTAATATATGCAATGGAGAAATTTATTTTAATTATGCTCCTAATTTTCAAGTAAGTCTTCATGATCCAACAATACTCTACGCTTTCGTATTAAACATTCATCTATCTGAAATTAAATTTCAAAACGAAAAACATGGTTATCTACTACTTTATGGAATGTATTTTAAACAATCAACTTCTGAATTTTACCCAAATGTTTATTACAAGATGATAAATGAGAAACAACAATCCTAGCAGTACATAGCAAAGATACTCCAATAGCTACATATACTCCTAAACAATTAAATTGGGATGAAATAACAATACCATATCATTGGAAAACGGAAATAACCCAACCTCCTAGGAATTTTGAACAAAATAATATATCAAGAATAATTAAGAACGAGGCGAAAAAATATTATTACAATTCTGATCATATAGAGAACCACTTCCACCACGAACTAGTTCATACCACTCGAGAGCTTCTTTTTATGAATTTTGTACTGGTCAATCCAGTGTTAGTTCAGATACGGAAAGCGTAAATCAAAATTTTAAACAAGACAATTCAATTAAATTTAAAGCTCCTACTTATGAATCAGATCAAAATTTATATCCAACATCTTCTACGCCATCATACTTTAAATATATAAATGTCATATTAAAAGAATATGAAATTAATAAAAATATATAAAAGAAGAATTCTATTCAAAAAAATAAAGAAAAACGTATCTAGTACTTCAATACATTTTCTAAACAACAAACTGTAAAATTTAGAGAAAAATGGTATGCTTATAAGAAACTAAAACAAAGGGATATTCCATTTTTCATATGGTTTGAAACATATTCTATCGAACATACTATTAACTATTCATTTAAAACAATTAACACAAGTTCAACATTAAGTCAAGTATGAGAATTAGTAGATGTAAAAAAAACTAAATCAATACATCCACCTTTAAAAGATTTAAAAATAAATACATCAAATAAATAAATTATAGCTACTCCTTTAATATTAGAGCTAATAAAGATGATAAAGAACTTATTATGACTCAAGATATTAAATCTATATATCAACAAAATAATTATCAATGTCAATTATTACACACCATATCCCGACAAGTAGATATTATAGACGACAAATTGAATATAATAAACTGGACCAATATAATCAAATCAATCAACATCCATTTTCATCAATTACTCCACCTATCTACAAACCTATAACTAGACATGTTAAATTTGTTGAAAATGAAATTCTAAAAATTTTTGCTAACAAACTAGAAAATTTAGACAAGGCCAAATGAATTAATATTATAGATGAAAACGCTAATCAATCTATTCAAACGTCTATACAATTATAAAATGAAAATCAAGAAACTAATAGAATTAAAAATAAAATGATGAGATCTAATAAACAGTATTATCCAAGACACACTCCACCAAATTTATTATTTGAAGAATACTATAAATATTCTAACAACGTATATACCTGACACAAGATATATGAATAGAATATCGATGGATGTTATGAGTATGAAATAATGAATGTATTACAAGAAATATGAATGACATATTGATGTGTTATGATTTTTATGCATTTTTGTTCTTATTTAGCATTCATTCTAGGTAGATTCATATGCATATATGTCAGTTTAGCATACATTTGCATTGCATTCTATCTCATTAGGTGTTAGAAGTGGAGGAACCAATATCTTGGATCAAGGGACTCAAAAGATTCAAGAAAATACGAAAAATGGACTGGATCGGTTGGAGTAAACCAATCCACAAGAATTGCAAAAACCATACGTTTGGATCGGTTTGGCGAACCGGCTTATCCAAATCGATCCCAGGAAATTTTAGTCAAAATGTTGACTTCTTTTTAGCTTAAACCAACTTGATAAATTTCTTAACCCAATTTTTTTGGGTTGAACATCTGCATTTCAAAGACAATATAAAAGGCTTTTAGACCTAATTTGTATAGACTAAGTTTTGTTTATTCTAAGTTCTTTTTCCTTTCTAAGAACTTCTTTGTAGAAATTTGAATCTTACTTTATTTTAGTTTGATCTTTATTTTGATTGTTAATCTTCTTCTATTTTATGTTTCTAATCATGATTATACACATTTTCATCACTAGAACTTGTGTTTTATCAATGGTTAGTGAATCGTTCATCTCTAAGCAAATGGGTTAGGTAGATTAGGGTGATTAAATATGATGCTTAGGAGTTTAATAGCTTAATTCTTCAATCAATAGGTGTTCTTAATGCTAAAATTTCTTAGCCATTCAAGTTTAGATCATAGGTGAATAGTGTCCAAAAGGTGTTCGATGAAATTCCTAAACCAACTGTTTTTTCCTAAATGACGCTTTCCAAGAGATTTTTAGCTAGTTTTATGATGAATTAGATCTTATTGACTCTTATTGTGTAATTATCCAAGAGATTGTTTTTGGTTGCATGATTAAGAGAGTAATTATTGTCACGAGAATGAATTAGTCTAATTAAGGGAATTCTAGGCCAATGATTAACACTGAAATATGAGTAGTAGCATCATATAATGTCATGTGATCACCCGAGTCAATTATCTTTGCCCGTTTTCTTAGTCTTTTATCTCGATTTACATTTCCATTTTCAATTGAATTTTCTTAATTACTGTTGACTTTTGTTTATCTGACTTTTTGTTGACTTTTTTTAATGCTTAATTTGAAATATTTTAATTGAACCATAATCATATTATGGCTTAGACTAAATTGAATTCTCATAGGTTTTAGTGTGTTGATCACCTTGGATTTGATTAATACCTATTATGCTACAATGACTATGATAGTACATAGGAATCGAAGTAGGTAAAACCATGATAAATCCTACTATCAATTTGGCGTCGTTGCCAATTCAGAGTTTTGATTCACCATTCAAACTTTGAATTGTTTGGGACTAAGCCCATTTTTATTACTTTGCTAATTTCTCTATTCTCTTTGTTTGTGCATTTTCAGGTGTATGAATTTGGAAAGTAGGGGAACAATAGATCCATTACCATTTGTTGAAGACATTTGTGCCTTCGCGCGAGATTACGCTCGATCTAGAAGAGACCAAGAGCGACTTGCTCATATACAGCGTTTGGACTTGCAAATGGAGCATATTTAAAACCAAAACATTTCCTGAACTATTGGTGCTAAAGATGCACCAAATACTCACACTCAACGCCATGGAATTGTTCCACCCGACGTTAACTTCAACAACTTTTAAATCAAGCATAGCTTGATTGATATGGTTTAAGGGAAAAAGTTTCATGGCTTGCCAATGGAAGACCCTCTAGACCATCTTGATGAGTTTGAAAGAATTTGCAGTCTCACATGGATCAATGGTGTTAATGAAGATGCTTTCAAGCTCTGTCTTTTTCCTTTCTATATGGGTGACAAAGCACATCAATGGAAGAAATCTCTTCCTAGAAACTTAATCACAACCTGGGACACATGTAAGAAAGCCTTCCTTGCCAAGTTCTACTCTACTTTTAGAATTGCACGGCTACATAATGAGATCTCCAGTTTTGCAAAAAGGCATGTCGAACCATTTTGTGAAGCTTGGGAACGGTTCAAGATTTATACCTTACAATGTCCGCATCATGGATTTAGCATGAAAACACTTCTTAGCACTCTCTACCACGGTGCCTTACCCAAGATTAGAATGCTTTTAGACACTGCAAGCAATGAAAACTTTCTCAACAAAAGCGCGGCTGCTAGTTGGAAACTAGTTGAAAATTTAGCTCAACCCTATGGTATCTACAATGTAGACTATGATTGGACTCCTTGGAGTAGTTCTGATCATGAGAAAAACAAGTAAAGACATCAATGTTTTGAATGATAAATTGAATAAGTTACTTCTTGCACACCAACAACTGGTTCATTTCATCGGTGCAGAAGGGTTTCATCAATTACAAGAACAACCCTAGTCTTTTTTACCGAAGCAATAATGTAGCTAATTACCAGGAACAAGTCTATCTACCTCAACAACTTCACCAAGCAAAGCCTTCCAACACCTATGGTATACAACAACAAAAAGACTATTTTTCTCAACAACAACAAGCTCCACAATCTAATGTTGAGTCATTGCTACAACAACCTCTTCAAGGAAAAGCTCATGGTGCAATGGAGAATTCCACGAAGTTTGCTGAAATCAAAATACTAATGGATTGTTCATACAATGATCTTAACATGAAGTTTGAAACATTGAACTCTAAAGTAAAGTACTTGGAAACCATAAGTGCCTCATCTTCCACACCAAGGCATACAACTCAACTTTCTAGAAACTCTGTTCAAAACCCCGAGAACTATGCCAACATTGATGCTATCACTTTGAAAAGTGGAAATGAGTTACCAACTGGCGTAGCTCCTATTCAAGACACTGAGGACAGTGAAGAAAAAATTGGGGAGGGTTTGATTCTAAAGGAAGTTGATAATGCTATTACTAGAAGCAAATCAATTCCTGCTGAACAACCACCTGCGCAACAAAAATAAGTTACATATTTTTCCACCACCCTACATTCCAAGGTTTACCATTCCCATCAAGGTTCAAGAAAGAAATTATGGAGAAGTACAAAGGAATCTTTGAGAAATACACGAAGTATACTGAAATCAAGGTTCCACTCCTTGATCGCGTTACTCTTATGCCTCCATATAAGAAGTTTTTGAAAGATTCCATCACTAAAAGAGGCAAAGAAATCCAGGGAATGGTAGTGATTAGTGAAGAATGCAGTGCCATAATCACAAAGACTTCAATTCCTAAGAAGCTCTCTAGTCCTGGTTCATTTACATTACCTTGTTCGCTAGGCCCTTTAACATTCGACAAGTGCCTATGTGATTTGGGTACATCTATCAGTTTAATGCCTCTCTCGGTTGCAATGAAGTTGGGTTTTAGAAGGTTCAAGTCTTGCAACATCTTTTTAGTATTAGGAGATCGTTCTGTGAGGATTTCTTATGGGATATTATAAGATCTACCTGTTAAGATAGGAGTAGTGGAAATACCCACTGATTTTGTGCTATTGGAGATGATTTAGCAACCAAGAGATCCTTTGATCTTTGGAAGACCATATCAAGCTACAGTAGGGGCTGTGATTGATGTGCAAAAAGGCAAGATTCAATTGAATATGGGAAAGGAGCTGAAGATGACTTTTGACATCCAAAAGGCTATGAAGAATCCGACTGTAGAAGCACATATTTTCTACATAAACGAAATGGATGAACTTGCTGATGAGTTGCTGGAAGAGCTGAATGAGAAAGACCATCTCCAAACCGCATTGACAAAGAATGGAGATGAGGGATACTTACACGATGAATCCTAGGGATATAAGATGATGTTATATGCTCATGAGGCACTAGAGTATAATGAAACCTTTGAAGATGTGCACATATATTAAGGAAAAGTATTCTCGGTTATCGAGCTACCCACCTCGGAATCGAATTTATCAAACAATTGGTCGGAACTCAAGGCACCATATGTGGAATTGAAAGCACCCCCTCAAGGGCTAGGTATGCTCTTCTTGTACCTAACTCCACATATCCCATAATAGTAAATGATGCGCTTAGTGATGATGAAATGCATTTGCAATTGACTAAGTTGAGGAAGTTTAGGAGAGCCACATGATATTCATTAGATGACATCAAGGGAATTTCACATAATCTTTGCACTCATAGAATTAAACTTGAAAATGAATCATATTCTAGAATTTAACCTCAAAGGAGATTAAGCCCTATGCTTAAAGAAGTGGTGAAAAAAGAAATTCTTAAGTTGCTAAATGCAGGTGTTATTTATCCTATCTCTGATAGTACTTGGATATCACATGTTTATTGCGTTTCTAAGAAGGTTGGGATAACCATTGTGAAAATTATTAGGATTAGATTATTCCTACTAGAACCATCATCGAACATAGAATGTGTATTGATTATAGGAAGTTGAATGCTGCATCTAGAAATGATCGCTTTCCATTGCCCTTCATTGATCAAATGTTAGAAAGACTTATGAATTATCCTTATTACTGTTTTCTAGATGAGTATATTGGATTCTTTCAAATCCCTATTCACCCTAATAATCAAGAAAAAACCACTTTTATTTGTCTATATGGAACATTTGCATATAGGAGAATGCCCTTTGGTCTTTGCAATGCAACGACTACTTTTCAGAGATGTATGACTTCTATCTTATAGGATTTAATTTAGGAGATGTTGAGGTATTCATGGATGATTTTTCCGTGTATAGCTCTCCATACTCCTTCTGTTTAGATAACTTGTGTAGGGTACTTGCCCGTTGTGAAGAAACAAACCTGGTTCTAAATTGGGAGAAATGTCATTTCATGGTGAGAGAAGACATCATTTTGGGGGCACAAGATTTATGAAAAGGGGATAGAAGTGACAAGGCCAAGATAGATGTGATGATACAGTTGCAGCCACCAAAAGTAGTTAAGGATATCATAAGCTTTCTTGGACATGCAGGTTTCTACAGGAGATTAATCAAGGACTTCTTCGAGATAGCTAGACCCTTAACAAGGCTTCTCTGTAAGGAAACTGATTTTTTATTTAATTCTGAATGCTTGAAGGATTTTCATCTCATTAAGGAAGCCTTAATTTATGCTATGATTGTTCAAGCTCCGAATTAGGATTATCCCTTTGAGATTATGTGTGAGATTATGTGTGATGCATCAGACTATGTAGTTGGAGTTGTTTTGAGACAAATGATAGACAAGAAAGTACATGTGATCTACTATACTAGCAGAACTATGGATGGGGCTCAAGGGAAATATGCCACAACGGAAAAAGAGCTACTAGTTGTGGTCTTTGCATTCGAGAAATTAATAAGCTATTTGGTTGGTTCAAAGGTTAGTGTTTACACAGATCATGCAGCACTGAGGCATATCAACGCTAAGAAAGACACAAAACCAAGGCTCTTGAGATGGATTATACTATTTCAAGATTTTGATATGGAGATAGTGGATAAGGAAGGGATCAAAAATAGTGTAGCTGATCACTTGTCTCGAATGAGAATAGAAGATTTGGTACCAATTGATGATTCCATGCTTGAAGAGAAATTAATGATGATCCACACTAGTTCGATTTTAGAAGAAGAAGTGGTGACCACAAAACAACACCTTCGTATGCAGATTTGGTTAACTTTAAAGTTTGTGGAGCAATACGTGAAGACTTTGATGCTTATAAGAGAAAGAAATTCTTAAGTGATTTTAATCATTATTATTGGGATGATCTTTTTATTTACAAGAAAGGTTTGGATTGGTTGTCTAGAAGATGCATAGCTGAGGAAGAACTGAAAAGAGTTTTGGAGCATTGTCATGGTTCCACATATGGAGGACAGCTCGCAACATTCAAAACTTTTCAAAAGGTTTTACAAGCTGGTCTTTGGTGGCCAATGATGTTCAAAGATACACACCGTTTTATTTGTATGTGTGATCCTTGCCAAAGGGATGGAAACATTGGAAAGAGGAATGAAATGCCTCAAAATCCAATTCTAGAAGTTGAAGTGTTTGATGTTTGGAGTATTGATTTCATGGGACCTTTCAACCCTCCATCATTTGGAAACAATTATATTCTAGTAACTCTTGATTATGCCTCAAAATGGGTTGGTTTCACCGCATGTCCAAACAATGATGCGAAGATAGTTCTGGAGTTGTTCAAGAGTGAAATTTTCCCAGGTTTTGAATTCCAAAGGTAATCATAAGTGATGGGGGTCTCACATGATCAACAAGATGATTGAGAATCTATTAAAGAAGCATGGGTGAAGCACAAGGTGACAACACCCTATCATCCCCAAACCAGTGAAGAAGTTGAAGTTTTCAAAAAGCAAATCAAGGCCATTCTGGCAAAGGTTGTCGGAACTTCAAGGAGAGGTTGGTCAACCAAGCTTGATGATACACTTTGCGCCTATAGAATAGCTTTAAAGACACCAATATGACACACTCCATTCCAGCTTCTCTATGGGAAAGCATGCCACTTGCTAGTGGAGCTCGAGTACAAGTCAATTTGGGCAACTAAACTTCTGAAATTTGACATCAAAACCGCTCAAGAAAGGAGAGAAATGAATCTGCATGAACTTGAGGAAATCAGACTTGAAGCCTATGAAAGTTCTAAGATCTACAAAGAGAGAACCAAGGCATACCATGATAAGAAGATTTTGGTCAAAGAATGCAAGGCTAGTGATCAAGTGTTGCTGTTCAACTCAAGACTTAAGCTATTTCCAGGAAAATTGAAGTTGAAATGGTCCAGACCATTTACAATTGAGGAAGTCTTACCCTATGGAGCAGTCACTTTGATTTCAAAGGCTGGAGATAAGTTCACGGTGAACGGGCATAAGATCAAGCCTTATCTAGACGATAGAGTCATTTCAGAAGGGACTTTGGTTCTCTTTGGGGAACCATCTCAGGGTCAATAGAACTCGAAAAGGAGTCAAACTTAGTGACTTAAACCAAGCCAACTTGAGAGGGAATCCCATGGTATTCTTTGTACATATACTTTTAATTTAAGTATTTTTCTTTAGTTTTTAGGTTTATTTTGACATGAATTTGGTTTTGTTAACTTTTGGATCATTTGACTGTGCTTTGGTTCATGTTTGGTGTGTTTCGAAGAGAATACTGAGCTAGATCAGTTGGGCAGATCGGCTTAGCCAAACTGATCCAAAAAATTGAAATTTTCTAGACTCATAGATCGGTTTATGGAATCGGTTACCCCAAACCGATTCCGACAAAAATTCACAAAATCAGAGCATTAGAACGGTTTATAGGATTGGTTAATCAAACCGATCCCATGTGAATTTTTTAAATAAAAATTATGATTTTAACCGGTTTCTAAACCCAATTCGAGAGACAAAAAAACCTTCTTCTCCTCATTTCTTCTTTCCCTTGCAATTTCTTCAAGGCTTTTTCTCAAAAGTTTTGCAAAACTCTTGATTCTCAACTCATTTTTCAACCAAATTCAAAGATACTTCTTGCTATATCTCAGATTTTCAAAGCTTTTTAAAGTAGTTCCAACTGCATTCTCATTCATCAAGCCAAGGTATATCTATAAAATCCCAAATTTTCGAAGCTACTATTCACCCAAAATTGAAAATGGATTTTTCTCATGATTTAGGGTTGGTTAATGCTTCTCGAGCTTAGGAAATTTTTGGATTTTAGGAACATAGTTGTTTCCATGAGTGATTGAGTCTCAATTCCATGATTTTTTCAAAATTTTAGAATTAGGGTTCTTGAACAAATTTGGAAAAAATTTGGGAAGGGGGGGATTGTTAGATTGTGAATTCTTTAGAGTCTTTGGAATGTGTTTATAATAAATGGAAAAGACTAACCACAATTATCCATTGCACTTTGATTAATTCTCAAAATTTTGTAGTCTTTGAATTTTGATTTCAAGCTTATGATAATTGTGTGATACAAGTTTAACTAGGGGTGTACATTTTGGGTACGGGTCGGGTAATATCGGGTATGGGTATGGGTACGGGTTTTCGGGTATGGAAAATTAGTACCCAAAACATACCCGTAAAAGTACGGGTCGGGTAATCGCGGGTAAGGGTTGGGTAAGGGTCGGGTCGGGTAGTAAAAATTGATACCCATAAATACCCGAACTTGTAAATGTATAGGAAAAATTTGAATAATTTAACTAATATTAATAAAAATTAATAATTTATAACTAAGTATTATTTATTTTATTCATTATTTCTAGATTTTTTTTTTATCAATTTTGNTTTTGATCAACTTTTTAAAATTGTTACAATAAACGTAAATAAGGCATAAATTATAACATTGTAATATCTACTAGATTTTATATTTTGTTAAATCATAAAATATTTAGACTTATATAAATTTATACTAATGATATTATTAATTTTATAACATATTATTAATTTTTAAGTATCAAAATGGGTAATTCGGGTACCCGAATAATTACCCTTACCCTACCCTTACCCGACCCATACCCGTTTTGAAAAAAATTCTTGACCCAAATGGGTAATTATCAATATCCATACCCGACCCTTACCCGTAAATATGGGTCGGGTATGTGTTGGGTCGGGTTACCCAACCCGAAATGGACAGGCCTAAGTTTAACATGATTAAGTGCATTGTTTGCATCTTGAGAATTATACAATGATTACATGTTTGAGTATTGAGTTGAATAGTTTTGAATAATAAGGATATTGCAAATGTTTTTCCTTGATTCGATTGTATAAAATTGGTGTAAACTCTTGTATTGATTTTTTATTTTGTAGGATATAATTATTCCGCCTAGAAAAGCTACAAGAGAAGACAAAGGGATAGGAATTGCAAAACCAAAGCCTAAAGCCATAAGACAAGAAGATGTAATAAGCCGATCAGGAGGACTATGATCCCACATTCAACTATTTTTGAGTTACCACTTCTACGTCATGTACATATTCATTCATTTCATTTCATTTTTTTTCTTTAGTTTGTCGGTTTCTCTTTCGAACTCTTTTTCACACAAGGGACCGTGTGAACTAAGTTTTGGGGAGAGACAATATTTCATCTCGTGTTCTATTTTTTCTATTTTGTTCTCATACATCATTTGCATTGTGAATAGTTAAGGTTTTCAAAAAGCCATAAAAATAGAAAAAAACTTTAGAAACTTTTAAAACAGATTGCAATTAGCTTCACTTAGAAATTTTCTTAGGTTACACTAGGGTGTATGTGCATAGGAGGCCAATGATGATAATGCCTTGTAAAGCTTAAGATCTAGCCTTTTAAATTAGCATCTCAAGTGTGATGTATATGATTGCACATTCTAGTTTTCTTAAAAAGTCTTGAAGTTCATGTCTTGGATCTTGAAGTTTGAAAATCTATTGGTTTAGCTTCGAAGCTTGGTAGCTCTAGGTTGTATTTATAATTATTTTGACTTAATTTGAATTGCTAATTAGCTTGCTCAATAGCTACCTTAGTTTGTTTCAAGGCTTAATTACTCTAAAAACGGTTTTGTCACCCAAAAGCCTAAACACTTGTGGCTAAACCGGTCATTCTCATTTTTAGGATGATTTCCCTCTCCACCTTAAAACCCGATTACCCAAACACTTGCGAGTTTCTTTTCTTTAGTGAGTGATTGGTAAAAACTCAAAAGTATAAAGGGCGACAATTGACAACTTCCATTTAGCTAGTTTGATGATATCATCTAGCATTTAGGAATGGAAATTTTGGTTGTTGGGAAGTTCTTAATAATTTTGGAGTTTTAGCTATAGAAATGGTTCTAATTCTTGTTCTAAAGGGATAAGGGTAGAAGTGGTTTGGTAGTTTAAATTTCAAGGGATGATGTTTGGGAAAATAAATAAGAAAGAAATGATGAGTCTGAGAAAGAATAACTAATCTCCACTAGATTTGAAAGTAAAATGTATAAGAATCCCTAAGTAAAGAGCTATAAGTTAAATAAAAACAGGCTAAGAAAATTGCAACTTAAAAAATAAAAATAAAAATAAAAGAGAGAATAGCCTAAGTGATTAAGTGATACAAAAGAGCTAATGTAATTTGATATAGTTTATGGGATGTGTGATAAGTCTAGTGGAGAAAAACGAAAGCCAAGGAAAGATAAGAAAGAATGGTTGGTTTGGGAAGCTTGAAAATGAAAAGGATGGTTAGAAATTTCGAACGATGGGTAGAATAAGACTTGAAAATTTAGGAATGATTAGAAATGGTAGTTGAGAGATTGTATCCCCCATTGCCCTTTGTCTCGTTTTGCTAATTCAATCACTCCATTTGAGTGATAGCCCAATGATTGTGTGCAAAACTTATTTTGATACATTGAAATCCCCTTTCAACCTGACCAAATGAAACCTACAAGATAACTATTTGAGCATGCTTCACCTATGGAAAATTTAATGTAGGAAGATAGCTTAGATTAGACAAGTGGATCACTTACACTTAGTAATAAAATGGATAGTAAAAATGCATGAATGATTTGATGAGTAGTGATAGTAGTTTAAGATTGATAATGTATCATATTTGAGATGCTAGTTCACTGGACTTTGGCTTAAACTTTTGGTTCCGAGGTTTCCACTTTCAAACCCCTCTCTCTCTCTCACTTTTTTTTTGTAGTTTGCTTGAGGAAAAGCAAATGACAAGTTTAGGGGAGTTGATGTGTTATGTTTTTGATGCATTTTAGTTCTTATTTAGCATTCATTCTAGGTAGATTCATATGCATATAAGTCAGTTTAGCATACATTTGCATTTCATTATGTCTCATTAGGTGTTAGAAGTGGAGGAACCAAAAGCTTGGATCAAGGGACTCAAAAGATTCAAGAAAAGGATGAAAATTGGACTAGATTGGTTAACTGGATCAGTTGGAGTAAACCGATCCACAAGAATTGCAAAAACCAGAAGCCTAGATCGTTTTGGCGGATCGGCTTAGTCAAACCGATCCCAGGAAATTTTAGTCACAGTTGTATCTTATAAATCAACAAATACTAATTTCACTGATAAGCAAGAATGCGTCATGTTAGTAATAGGATTTACGGAAGCATTAAAATATTGGTGGGATAACTCACTAGACATACCTACTCAAGATTCTATAATCAATCATGTTGAAATAATAAGAATGTAAGATGAAGATTGTTTTATAATAGAAATTGGAAAAATGTTGAAGAAGTATTAATCCACACTTTAATGATACATTTTATTGGAAATCCAACTAAAGAATTAGAAAGTAAAAATAGTTCTAACCAATTTAAGATGTCCAACTTTAGGAGATTTTAAATGGTATAAAGATATTTTTGTAACCAAAATATTTCAACGAAGTGATTGTAATCAATCTTTTTGAAAAAACGGTTTATCGCATGATTACCGTCTTTTTTCGCAGAAAGAGTAATCAATAAATTAAAAGAAATTTCCAGGGGACAACCTATTCCTTGGAGCACAATTACATATCGTCAATCATTTTCATTTGTTAAAAAAGAAAGATTATGTATATGTCAAGAACATAAAGATTAAAAAGAAATGATAAATTAAATTTAGAGTAACCATGAGTTCATTATGTGAACAATATGTCTACGATAAATTTAATCCACCATTTAGAATAAAACGATTAAATTATAGGCATAAAAAGCTAACCGCAGAAAGTACTACAATAACAATAAAAATTATCATATAAACACTAACCAATGAATATTATGCAAAAAATCGAAAATTTTAGTTCAACAAATAAGAAAAAAAATAGTATGCTGGAAATATAAACGATTCGAACATAGGTCAACGAAGTATAAAATAAAAAAGAAAATAAATGAAATATTCGAAGATCAACCAGATATTCAAGAAAAATTAACTAAATTATTAATATCAGAGTCTGAACTATCAGAAGATTTCGATAGTAATTATTCGATAAATTAAATTCAAAAATTCAAGTGACTCTTCTAAAGAATCACAAGAATTATTAGATAAGTTACATATTGTAAATTAATTAATGTGATAACATGAGATAATGATAAAGAACATTTACTAAAACTAAAATATATAATAAGTCAAAAAGTCAATTGTCATCACCTCGACTATTTATCTTTAATAAAATAATTGAAAAATATCCAACAAAAAATATATTTAAACAAGCATCAACAGGAGAATTACAAAGTGAGATCAAAAATAAAAAGTAAATTTACAGAATTTCAATCAATTATTAATCAACAAGAACTTAAGCAATTACATATATATACAAGATTATCATTAATTGAAATAAAAATGATTCTCAAGCATTATCCAGTAATGAAATAGAACAAAAAGATAATGATTACATCCAAATAATAAATAAAATTAATTATAAAAAATGGTACAAAAACTTTATTTTGCATATTGGTCATTATTTCAAAATAAACATAATTGCATTATTGAATATCAGTGCAGATTATAAATGTATCTTTGAAGGATTCATACCAACTAAATATTATGAAAAACTACTGAAAGATTAAGCGGAGCTAATGGTAGCAATCTGAAAGTACAATATAAACTATCATGTGCAAAAATATGTAATCAAGGATATTGTTTTAAAAACGAATTCATTTTAGTTAAAAACTTAACACAAAAAATAATATTAGGAACTCCATTTTTTATAAAAATATACTCATTGAAAGTAAAAGAAGTAGGTATAACAACAAAAGTAGTAGGATCAAAATTACTATTCAAATTTTTATCACCAATTAAAACAAAATAAATTATTAATCTTCAACAAAATACTATAAAAATTTAATTTAATAAAAGGAAACCGAAGCTATATTCAACATTTACAAGAAGTAATAACTTAGAAAAAAATAGAGGAACAACTTAAAATTACATATATACAGGAAAAACAAAATCAATTGATAATGATTTATTAAATCAAATATGTTTATAGTTACATAATGCGAAACAATATATTGTTGAACTCCCATATATAAAATAATTTAGCGAGAAAAATATACCAACCAAAGCAAGATCCATACAAATGAATAAAAAATTATTAGAACATTGTAAACAAAAATAAATGAATTATTAAACAAAAAATTAATCAGACCATCTAAATCACCTTGGAGTTGTTCAGCCTTTTATGTAATAATCAAGAAGAGAAAGAACGTGGAGTACCACGACTAGTAATTAATTATAAACCTTTTAATGATATACTACAATAGATTAGATACCAAATAAAAAAGATTTTTAAAAAAGATTATATAATGCAAAAAATATATTAAAAATTCGATATGAAAAGTGGATTTATCAAATAGCCGAAAAAGATAAATATAAAACAACATTTATAGTACCATTTGAACATTACGAATGGAATGTATTGCCATTGGACTTAAAAATGCACTTTTTGAATTTCAGCATATAATAAATGATATATTTAACAATTACTCAAAATTCACAATAGTCTACATAGATGATGTACTTGTCTATTCAATATTAGTAGACCAACATATTAATCAGTTACACACATTTTTTAATATAGTTAATAAACATGGATTAGTAGTATCAGCCAAAAAGATGTCGCTATTTCAAACAAAAATAAGATTTTTAGGACATAATATTTATGAAGGAACCATCACCCCTATTTCAAGATCAATAGTATTTGTCATTGAATTTCCAGATGAATTAAGAGAAAAAACACAACTTCAAAGATATTTAGGATGTCTAAATTATGTTTCCAACTTTCTACCAAATCTTCGAAAAACTATAAAACCTCTATTCCAATGGCTTCAAAAAAATTCAAAGTCGTGGACTATTCAACATATTTAACTAGTACAACAAATTAAACAAAAGCAAATCTTTTCCGTGTTTAACAATACCAAACCCATAAGCACATATGATAGTAGAAACTGATGCTTCTGAAATAGGACTTGGAGGAGTATTAACAAAAAAAATTATTTGACTCCAATCCTGAGTCAATTGTTAGATATCAGTCAGGAATCTGGTTAGGACCTCAAAAAAATTATTCAACTTTAAAAACATAAGTTATGTAAATAGTCAATGCATTTCCAAATTTCAAGATGATCTAATCAATAAAAATTCTTACTAAGAGTTAAGTGTGAGTTATTTAAGGAAATTTTAAAGAAAAATGTTAAAAATCTAGTTTGAAAACAAAATTTTGCCAGATGGCAAGCTATTCTTTACGTATTTGATTTTGATATTCAATACATTAAAGGTGAAAATAATTCTTTACCTAATTTTCTAAGAAGAGAATATTTGCACAGAAAAAATACAGATATTCAAAACAATATACAAGATGACTGATCCGAAATCCAAGAAACCAATGACGTCATTGGACTATATAAAAAATCAACCACATTTACAAGGGAAACACGTAACTACGCAAAATAAATACTCAGCTCTTGCTGAATTTCCACCCTTATCTTATTCAAAGGTCGTAACTACAGACAAAGACCAAACTTCAAAAACTATCCAAGAAATACCAACCAAATCTACAATTTCTCAACATAACATTTTATCAAGAAACCCTTTACCCAACTGATTATGTAACCAAAAATAGAACATATTACGAGGATATTCTAGTAGACTCTAAATCTATCTAAGTTACTCATTACCCAGATAATACAAATCAAAATCATATCTCCTATTCAACCTATAAAATATTTCGTCTAGCCTCTAATGGTTTTTTACATCTACATACATCAAGACCCTTCTCCCAATCAGGATACTCAGTTCCTGGCTACTCTTACACTGATAATCAAAACGCTTGGTTCCGATTTCTTTACCTACGTCCCTTTGACCACTCTTGGTTTATATCCCTTGACTCAAAATTCCCTAAATACATACCAGGATGGTTTAATGAATGGTGGCATTGGTTTGGACCGTCTGACCAAATTTATCCACCAAAAATTATCAAAACCTCTTACCCATACTACACCAAACATATCACTAACAAAGCCATCAGGCCATATCAAAAAATTTATTTCATGCAGACATGGACATACTATGGATTTATTCTTTGCACTTTAACCTCGTCATTGCCTTACCCGATATGTCATATTCCCTAATTAAAAGTAGCGCTCAAAATGTTGAGTCAAAAACTACTTCACGTCAGTTCTGACGAAGACAATGACCGTATGAAACACGATGACGAAGAATATCGCTTTGGCGGTCCACTATCCCAAGATCCATTTGAATTGTAAAAAAATATTCAATTTATTAAAATTAAAATTTAAATAAAAAATCGACTCACTCTCAAGGTTGATATAACATGCAGTAAGTCCTATGTCAATGCAGTTAGACCGTTGGTAAGTTACCTTTGTGAATTCGAAAAAAAGAAAGTAATAGTTTTGTATATAAAATTTCTTCAAAAATAATGTATATTCTCGTAGACTATGTATATTATTTTAATTGTATTTTAAGTGTAATTTAAACTACTTGAATATAATGCCTATATACAAATAAAATTCAGAGTATATCAATATAAGATGTACTCTCGAAAAAATAACAAGACTTCCTACAAGATCAAGAAACAAGTGGGAACCACTAGAAGACCCACTACAAGACCTACTACCAAATTTAGCTACAACGTCAATACAAATAAGAAGACTACAACAAAAAGAAGTCTAACAAAACCAAACAAGAATGGACCCAAGACTATGACATCCACCAATTAAATTAAAAAACAAAAGACAATAATTATCACAAGATCAATAGTGAAGATTCTCTCTACAAGATCAATAATGAAGACTTTATTATAAATACCCACCTTTGGGTTCACGAGGATATGAGTTTTCTCACAATCACATCTCTCTCTAAAACCTCTCTCAAATTTCTACAAACTTTAGTTTTTGTAATCTTTAAGTTTTATTTAAAAAATTATTCCGGATTTTATTGATTTTCTGTATTTTATTAAAATCAATAAAATCCAAAATTTAATCATATTACACCTTTAGTTTTCTTCAAGTTCATTTAAAATAAATATTGTATTTCTATATAAACAATAAAAAATAAAAATAAAATTAATTAAGAAGAATATCAACTGGTATCAGACCGTCAGTGTGGACGTACTACCATATTAAACCATAATTATTATTTCTGTAACCAATAGACAATTAGTAAAATAGTCTACATACTTTTATATATTACTTTATTTTCATCTCTACATACTTTTATATATTACTTTTTTTGTCAACTAATATTATACTAGGTAATTACCCGCGCGTACGCGCGGGGAAAATAATTAAGATTTAGTTTCTTATGAATGCAATTTATAATATTTTTACATATTATGTTATTAAAATTTTATTTAATTAATTTTTTTGTTTGTTATTTGATATTTTGAAAGTGTAAAGTATTTTATAATAATTATTTGATACAAAAAATGTAAATTATAAATGTTAAACTTTGTAAATATTATAAACATATAATTTAAATTTTATTAGGTAGTGACCCGCGCAATGCGTAGGGTGAATTTTTTTTTTTATATATATATATTTGAAATTTGGTTAAGTTATTAATTATAAATGTAAAGTTTTTTGTGTTTATTTGTTTGTTTTAATTGATGTAATATGTCCATTTTATTATCGTTATGTGTATAGAATGTTGGTTAAAAGTTTTGGCAAGACCAAATTTGTAATTTTACTATTTTTCATACAACATATAAACGAACACACAAGCAAACATTAAATTTTAATAAGAGAAAAAACACATTTAAAATGACTTAAAAATTTAAAAATACAAAAAAATATTATTTAAAAATCAATTATCTTATTTAAGTTTTCATATTTAGATAAACTAACTACCATTCAAATATTTAATTATTTCATTTTTTTATTTAATTCGATTGGTACTAACCAGTAAATATATTATGAAATAAATAAAAAATTATTGAATTTTTTATATGTTATTTAAGATGTTTATCCAAATGATAAAAACCCGTGAATATTTAGAAAAGTTTAAAAACTATGGAAATATTATTTTTAAATCAATCATCTTATTTAAGTTTTCATATTTAGCTACAAATAAGCTTAACTGCCACTTTTAATATTTAATTTTTTTATTTTTCTAACGAACTTTATTCTAACAATTTTTGTAAAAAATAAGAATATTAAATGTAATTCAATTAGAATTTTTTGATATTTTAGGTAATTGAATTTAA
>OVBE01006646.1:0-19454 GCA_900406425.1 Iberis pinnata | reverse complement strand
AACAACCTTATTATTTTTGCTTTAGCCATATTCGAAGTTTTAAACTGAACGTGTACAATCTGGTCTCTGTGGATTCGATACCCTATCTTTGCTACATTGAACTGTTCTCTGCAGTAATAGACTAGGATTAAATTCTAAATCTATCAACTATCTTTATCCTTCTTCCCACTTTTATTAATCCAATCTCAAGGTATTTGGCTTACATGTTCTTTAACCAGTCTACTTAACCGCTACCTTCCTAAGGACTTACGTAAGTCCTTCCACCATTTTTCATTGCCAACTTCTAAAGGTTAGATTGGCACATCTTTTCCAACACATTATGTCGTGTCTTCGTTGTGTAAAGGCCAATCACATAAATATTCACACGTGTGAATTGGTTTGATGTAACTTTTTTTAACGTGGTCTTATAACTCTCTTTAAGGCAGAGTTTGCTTGCTTAACTACTTTTTTTTGCTTAAGTGGAGAATTTTTTTTAAATGTAAATATTACTTTTATAATATTCAAATATAATATTAAAGATATTTTGTCAATTTTGTTGATCCTATCCTAACATTTATGAGTGTTCAATTTGGATATCAGTTCAGTTCCAGTTTGATTTTTCGGTTTATGATAAATAACTATCATATTTGAACCATATCTACTTTCGTTATAAAGTAATAGATAAATAAAATTAAAAATCATAATGATAGAAAAAAGAAAAAAACACATAAAATGTTGGACTTCATATAAAATTTTAGTTATTTAATTTATTTACTATATAACAAATTAATGCATTAATAATTAGAGTATAACAAATTTTAGTTATTTAATATTTTGTAGATTATTAATTACAAATAAATATTAAACTACTAAGAAAATCGGTTTTTTGCTTTTTTTTGTTTTTTTAGTAAAAAGTAAAGCTATGTAGATTATTTAGTTATATAATATATATTGTATACCAAAATCTATGATTTTTTAAATTTATATCCTAACGATTTATATGGCTTATCCAAAACGATACCATTTTGCATAGTTCGGTTCGGTTGGGTTTTACCGTATTGAACACCCTTAGTAACATTGCAAATCATATTTGGAGAACTCGTAGATAGAATTTTTAGCTCTTATTTAGTTTTAAACTCTCTAATAATTGTGTTTATTTATTTAATAAATAAACTAGTTTTATAATTTTTTGAAAAATAAAATTGCTCCCAGCTTCCGCTCTCATCTCTTGCTCTCAGCTCCCGCTTCAGCTATTCCTCTCTTTACCATTTTACCAACATGACTTAAGTCTTTCTTCCCAACCCGCTTTATTTTACTTGGCTATGGATCATCCCATGAACTAGTGAAATTCGGAAACGTGACAAAAATAATGGCGAAAATGACACTACAAACTCAAGGAGAGAATATACAATTTTTTGTGTAAACGATAAAAAATGCATTAGTGAGAGGTACAAAATTCCTTTCATACAATGGTAAATGTAGCATTTATAATTTTTATATGCCAAGCAAACTTCAAAAATCTGCAATTTTTTTTTTATCAACTGTTGAATTCGTAACAAGTGCAGCAGTACCCCATTTTTGATACTAAAGTACTTTTACAACATACTAGACTTTGGACCTATGCTAAGCACGGGTTTTTAATGTTCTTTGTAATTTTTATTAAACTAAAAATATTTATTGAGTTTAAACTTTCTTACTTTGTTAACCATAATTAATACATTTGAAAATATTACAAGCATAAGAATATATTATAAATAAATTAAGAATATTTTTAATGTCAATTTGGATCTACATCTACACTACTATTGTCTTTTGAATTTCTTTTTGTAAATTATATCATTTATATATGTAACTCATACACATGAAACATTATTATTTATATACCTAATAACATATACAAATATTATTTGAATCTCAAACATAAACGTTTTGCAAAACATTTTAAAGTTTAATTAGCTTTCTCTTATTAATGGATAAGATTAAAGCACCATTTCATAAAATTAATTAACCAACATTTTATGTTAAAATATAGGATTAAACTTTGGGATTCAAATCAAACTATAAAAAATGGAGAAGTTATTGATTGTTTTTAATTTAATGTAGAAACTAATTTTTTTCCCGAATTTTTAAAATGAAACTTTGACGGAGAATCTCTTACACATTCAAACCCCTTTGCGTATTCCTTTCTCATCATTTTATATTTTGTTGAGGTGTGATAAACCTCTTCATGTGTACATACGTAAGAAGAAACACCAAATGGGGTTAGAGGCTAATTCAACAAATCAAATGGAGTTAGAGGCTGCTGAGCTGGAGGCTGATTCAACAAATCAAGAGGGAGACCAAAAGAATGGAAAAAAAAGAAGATGACAAAAAGGGGCAAAGAGGAGAATTAAGGATTAAAGGACCATTGGTATAAAGGGAAAAGTGACGGTAGAGGAAAGGCATGCTTTTTGTGGACAATTTCAGCAATGTGAGCTGAGAGGATTTGATCGCTATGAGATCAAATTTGTTTTGAGAGAAAGTTTTCTTTGTTTTTTTTGTGTTCTAAGACAATATGGTTATTTAAGGATATTGTTTTAATCGGTATTTTGTAAGACTCTTTTATCATTCAATAAAGATTTGGAGTTTTGCCTACTCTCTGATCTTTACTCTGTTATTAGCTATGTTCTTAAGTTACAACAAGTTAAAACTTAACACTGGTGCGGCGACAATGGCGAACAATCCGACGACGCGAAGTATGTCTCATAACCCAACGATTGACAACAGCGGTGGGTTTACTAGTCTGGGGAGTTTTTCACCGGAATCATCTGTACAAGATCAGGTACAGTTCCTTATGGTGCTTTGACTCGATTGTCTCAAGAACAAGGCAAAATGGATACAGTGGATTTAAAATTGGATAATCTCTCCTCTGTCCCAACTATTCTAGCCCGTTTTGAAGAAAAGTTGTTTGGTGATGTCGATCGTGGGAAACAACCGAAGGATCCAAACCCTAAAACAGCAAATGGCGAGAACTCTAACCTTGACAACAATGCAGATGGTCATGACCGTTCTACTATTCTGAACATGGCAACCAGAGAAAGCATGTTACTGAAAATAGAGATGCCTTCCTTTGATGGTCATAATGGGTACGATTGGCTGGTTATGGTGTTACAGTTTTTTAACATCGGTCGTTACAGTGAAGACGACATGTTGGAGATGGTGCCTCTTAGCTTTACTAGAGATATTCGCAGATGGTTTAGTTGGGAGGTGCTTCAAAGTCATTTTCGCAGCTGGGTGGATTTCCGAGAAAGATTCCTGTTACGTTTCGGCGAGTCAACCGAAGCAGAAATGGGAAAACGTCTCTTTGAAATCCGTCAAACCGGCTCTGTCTTAGACTATGTCATGGAATTTTAAGATCTTTCTGCTCAGATTTTGGGTTTGAGTGATCATAATCTAACCGATATCTTCTACAATGGATTAAAACCAGAAACGAAAGAAGTCATACGCATGAAGGAACCAAGGGGATTGCGTAATCACATCGCTGCCGTCCTCCGTATGGAATCCAGTTTCTTCTGCCAATCTTTGATGTCTTCTAACCGTACTGAGCCCAAGCATTACACGCCTTGCATATCACACTCTCCGGCTCTCAAACCACCTGTTACCAATGCTGGGCACAAGACTGCACCTACGGGAGCTCAAATGACCACCAAACCATCACAATCTACTTCATCCAATAACATCAGACTCCGTCAATGCTATACAAATGCCGAGTTAGATGCAATGCGCGCTGAAGGTATTTGTTTCAAATGCAAGGGTAAATATTACAGAGGGCATCCTTGTGCATTCAAAGAACTGTAAGTACTTACCGTAATTAACGGCTATGGATTAGAAGTATTAGATGATAACATGATGGAGCTGCAAGTGGATAATGAACCAGAACCTATCACACAAGAATTGATGGTTCTTTCACTTCATTCCCTGCTTGGGTTACGCTCTCCACAAACCACTAAGATGCGTTGTGTAATTGGAAAAAACTCAACTCATCGTGTTGTTAGATAGTGGAGCTTCGCATAATTTTGTTGATCCTACTGTAATTGCCAAATCCAAGCTGAAGTTGACTGAAGACCCTTCACTGAACATACTCCTTGGCAGTGGTATCACTGTACAAGGCATTGGAGTGTGTAAACAGGTTCATTTTCAATTGTCTGGACTTCATTTCACATTTGGTTTCATAGCCTTGGAACTGGGTACAGTGGACGTTATACTTGGTATTCAATGGCTAGAAACTCTGGGCAGATGCGAGATGGATTGGAAATCTCAGGAGCTTACATTCAACTATGACGGGCAACGAGTCTCCCTAATGGGTGATCCATCATTACATCACCCTCATTCTTCTCTGCACCAACTGACTAAAGACTGTCTTGATGATGACTTTTGTTTCCCTTTCCCATCTTGGGAACTTGAATTATCTCTCCACTCTACTCAATTTATTTGTGCTGAACTCTCTGTTGTCTTGGACAGGTTTGGACGAGTGTTTGAGGTGCCTTCAGGTCTGCCGCCAACCCGTGTCTGGACCATGCCATCCCTCTGTACCCAGGCACTCAAGCAATCTCAGTCCGCTCTTACATATATCCTCATGCTCGAAAGGAAATAATGGAGTCCATGGTCACATACATGCTTCACTCAACCATTATTCGACTAAGTTCCAGTCCCTTCTCGAGCCATGTGTTGCTGGTACGAAAGAAAGACTCTTCATGGCGTTTCTGTGTAGACTATAGAGCTCTCAATAAAGCAACAATCCCAGACAAATACCCTATTCCGGTTATTGATCAGCTACTCTATGAACTACATGGCGCTGCAATATTCTCCAAACTGGACTTGCGATCCGGATATCATCAAATCCGGATGAAACCAACTGATATAGAGAAGACAACTTTTCGTACTCTCGAAGGACACTACGAATTCTTGGTTATGCCTTTCGGTCTTACCAACGCACCAGCAACCTTCCAAGCTCTAATGAACAAGATATTCAAACCATTTCTTCGTCTTTTTGTCTTAGTCTTTTTCGACAATGTTCTGGTTTACAGCAAGTCTCTCACAGAACATATGGCTCATTTAGAGATAGTGATCCAGACATTCGAGACACAACAAATATTTGCAAACCGCGACAAATGCTTATTTAGTCTCAAACAGATTGAATACCTTGGTCATACAATATAAGAGTTTGGAGTGGCCACAGATAATGCGAAAACTGAGGCGATGCGCAATTGGCCCACACCATCTACCATCACTCATCTTCACGGATTTTTGGGTCTCACTGGTTATTATCGTCGCTTTATTAAAGGATACGACATAATATCTAAACCGCTAACTGAGTTATTGAAGAAATATCAGTTTAGTTGGTCTCCAATGGCACAATCAGCTTTCGATAGATTGAAAACAACTATGTGTTGCGACCCTGTTTTGGCTCTCCCTAATTTCTTTGAACAGTTTATCATCGAGTCTGATGCATCAAGTATAGGTGTTGGTGCTGTCCTCATGCAAAACAAGAAACCAATTGCATTCTTTAGCCACAAATTCACAGCAAGAGAGCAACTCAAACCCGCTTACGAAAGAGAACTCATGGCTATCGTTCTTGCGGTTCAAAAGTGGAAACACTATCTTTTGGGTCACAAGTTCCAAATTCATACTGATCATAAAAGCTTGAAGTTTTTGTTGGAACAGAAAGAGGTTAATATGGAATATCAAAAATGGTTGACAAAGATCCTTGGATTCGATTTTGAGATTCACTACAAACCGGGAATTGAAAATAAAGCTGTTGATGGTCTTTCTCGGATTGACAGAGCTGATTTTCCTACGAGTACTCACTCCGTTCTGGCCCTTACTCTGCCAACCAATCTGCAATTACAAGACCTATATGCAGAAATTGCTGTTGATCAGAATATTCAGAGTTTACTAGTTCGCTATCGTGATGGCCAACATCCTAACAAACACTATCAAGTAAGGGATAACAAGCTATGGTATAAGGGACGCTTAGTTATAACTTCCTCTTCTGCATTCATTCCTTCTATTTTACTGGAAGAACACGCTAGCCGTTTTGGCGGCCATTCTGGAATCCTGAAAACCGTTAAACGTATACAGCTTACGTTTCAATGGGAAGACTTAAAGCGCGCGGTTCAACACTTTGTCAATGCTTGTGATGTTTTTCAAAGACACAAGTACTCGACATTATCACCAGCTGGACTCCTCCAGCCTTTACCAATCCCAGATCAGGTGTGGGAGGACATATCCATGGATTTTATCGAGGGCCTATTAGTGTCACATGGTTGGAATTCAATACTGGTAGTGGTTGACCGCTTGAGTAAATACGCTCACTTTATCAACCTGAAGCACCCTTTTACTGCCTCCGATGTTGCACATCGGTTTATCCAAGAGGTTATCAAACTACATGGCTTCCTTCGCTCGATTGTTTCGGACAGGGACAAGATATTTTTAAGCAATTTTTGGAAAGAAATGTTTCGATTGGCAGGCACCACTCTCAAACACAGCACAACTTTTCATCCTCAAACGGACGGCCAAACTGAGGTCTTGAACCGCTGCTTGGAGACTTATCTCCGTTGCTTTGTGTCCGACAAGCCACGTTCCTGGTCCACCTACTTATCTTGGCTGAATTGTGGTATAACTCTTCTTACCACACTTCATTAAAAACTTCACCCTTTCGAGTTTTGTATGGCAGGGAACCACCTGATTTAGTTCGTTTTGAACCTGGTTTTACTTCCAACATGAATCTCGCGGGCCAACTACAGTCACGTGATGAAGCTTTAGCATGCATTATACTGCAGCTTCAACGAGCTCAGTCTTTGATGAAACAACATGCGGAAAAACATAGACGTGCTGTGGAATTCCAAGTGGGCGATTAGGTCTATTTAATTACAGCCCTATCGCAAACTTTTAGTTGTGAGAAGGTCTTCAAACAAGTTAGCAGCAAATTTTTTTTGCCCTTTTGAAGTGCTAGAGCGTATCGGCACTGCATCTTATCGCCTTCAACTACCTTAAAACTCTAAAATTCACCCGGTATTCCATGTTTCACAACTCAAAGCAGTCATCGGGCCAGCGATCGCTTCGCCAACACTTCCACCACCAACAGTAGACTTAGTTACTTTGACCATTGCATTCCTCTGGATATTCGCAATACGAGGTACAATCTATTTGGTGACTTGGAATGGCTTATTCGCTGGACAGGTCCTCCAGAATTGGATGATACTTGGATGATGGAAAAAACGTTTAAGCAACAGTTTCCACATTACAAGCTTGAGGGCAAGCTGAATCTCAAAGGGGAAAGTATTGATAAACCTCTTTATGTGTACATACGTAAGAAGAAACACCAAATGGGGTTAGAGGCTGCTGAGTTGGAGGCTAATTCAACAAATCAAATGGAGTTAGAGGCTGCTGAGCTGGAGGCTGATTCAACAAATCAAATGGAGTCAAATGGACCAAAAGAATGGGAAAACAGAAGATGAAAAAAAGGGGCAAAGAGGAGAATTAAGGATTGAAGGACCACTGGTATAAAGGGAAAAGTGACGTTAGAGGAAAGGCATGCTTTTTATGGACAATTTCAGCAATGTGAGCTGAGAGGATTTGATCGCTATGAGATCAAATTTGTTTTGAGAGAAAGTTTTCTTTGTTTTCTTGTGTTCTGAGACAATCTGGTTATTTAAGGATATTGTTTTAATCGGTATTTTGTAAGACTCTTTTATCATTCAATAAAGATCTGGAGTTTTTCCTACTCTCTGATCTTTACTCTGTTATTAGCTCTGTTCTTAAGTTACAACAAGTTAAAACTTAACAAAGTGATTGTGCCATAGTTACTGACATTTTCTCTCAGCTACTCCTCTGTGACACCAACATCAATGTTTTCACATATACGTTTGTCATCTAAAAATTCAGTAAAATATAAACTCCTATCTAATATGTTATACCAAACCAACAAAAGCTTTAATTATATATAATACCTTAGCTTTTAACTTTTGATCGTTACAACAGAAGCTGTAATTTTCTTCAAAAAAGGCTCCATGAGCTTACCTACAGCAGGTTCTTTAGCTTTTCGATAGCTTTATGATCATAGTCCATGTAAAGAGAAGAAATACGATATTGAGGAAAAGCCATACAATATAAATAGCTTGGATTGAGTCAATCGGAACTATACCTTGTAGTTTTGACAACATTAGAAAAATCTCACCTTTGTATCACTTGCACGGTTTTTACTTGTGACAACAAATACTCTATTACTACCTGGTCCTAGGTCTCCTGTGTCGCTGAATAACCTCATTCCAAATGCCACAACAATTGCAGATGCCCGCCGAATCTACCAAAGAGATTAAACAATGTGGTTAATCCATGAATGACACTTCAAAGTTCGAACGATCGGGATCAAAAGAAACATTCAGATCATGAGACAATGGAACTCCAAGTGTTTGCTTTTCAACTGATGAGCTCTTTATTGGTCAACTTAAGATTCCAAGTCTCCAACTTGCATCATCTTTACTTCCCAAATCTACGGAGAAAGCAACAAAAAGCATAATTTAAGAGTTTGAGTTTCCCATACACCGATACAAATCCAACCAAGTGACAATCTTGATGCCAATGAGTATATCAAAATTTTCATCTATTTCCATAAATTCTCACCATTAAAGCTGCAAGTTTTGTAGACTAATGAAAGAAAACATGATTTTAAAAGCAGTGTGAACAACATTTTTAAGGCCAGATAAAACACATGGTTAACAAACAAATACTGAGTAAATAAGGAAATGTACCGTTTATGGTTTGGTAGAAATTATCAACTTGATAGTATACATATACAGAATGCTTCATAGTTTTTGTGACCTGCAAAAGAAAACAAAGACATGTTTCTGAATGAACCATACCTTAAAGAACAACTAACATACTCTGATACACAACCATACAAGAACTAAATTTCCATAGATATCTTCCATTATTGATCTGTACAACAATCTCAACAACCTTCATGTATGAATGAAACATACCTTTAATAAATCACAAACCTTGAAAACAAACGTGAGAAAATACATACAACATTAGTCTAATGCACATACTCCTAGTGAAGCAAATACGCAGATCATTCCAAATGGAATGCAAGGAGAAAAGTCAAGATTACCTGCAAATGGAAATGAACACAAACAGACAAAGAAGAGAGAGTAAGAAGCATTCTTATTGTATAATGTAATATAATCGAGATGGAGCTCGCCCATCTGAAAAATATAGAACATTTATAAATTATCAACCCAATTCGCTTCAAGAATCAAACAATCAAATGTGAATATTAATCATACAACTACAACTTCTCAAATAACATGAAATTATCTTCATAACTTCAAAAACCAAACAGCGGTACAAATCAAACTAATCCACAACATTGATTCCATTGAGTAAATAAAAAATTTCATCTATTTCCATACATCCGAATCCAAAAACCTATTTTATTAGAGAACTTCATACTTTGCCGATTATACTTCCAATGACCTGAAGAGAAAAGTGGAAGAAAAACCATTACACTTCTTTCTCAGACTTGAAATTAAAGAATTAATAAATTATTTAAACATGGAAATTGTTTATAGACGTATACAAAGTAACATCCGAAAGAGCATAAATACTAAAATAGAATAAGTAATTTCAAAACTGAAAGAGAAATTAAAACGGTAGACTTAAAGTTAAAACTGACAGAGATACTCAATAGGGAGATGAGAAAGCGTCGATTTGATGCAGTGGATTGTAGGTGGGCCCAAATAAAAAACGCAAAGAAGGCCAAGAAGGCAAGAAGGCAAGAAGCGTTTTATTTTCCATTTAAATGAGAAAACAATTCCAACAACAAGATGATTTGGCATAACTCAATTGGTTTATAGTTGTGTAAAAATGACGTGGATGGCATAAGAAGCAGAAGAATCTTTTTTTTATATAGTATAGATTTTTCGTCTAGTTTATTTTGCTTCCCCAATATTTATATTAACATTTATATATTTACACATTATTGCAAACTACGGCAGACCACCATAGACTACCGTATACCATCAGAGACTACTACAGACCACTGTAGACTATCACATATTACCGGATATTTACTCACAAACCTTCGCATACTTATGTAAGGGTCATTCAATAATTACATGATTATCGAAGTTGACTTTTGTAGTCTGCGGCATGCGGCAGAGCCAATTTATTCTTGCAAACTTATAAAGAATTGGATGGTAATTTTCACTATTTTTATGTTATTATTTCAAATTTCATATGTGTGAGGTTATTATTATTTTTTGGGAAAATTGCCATTTAGTTCGTGAAGTTACCCGAAAACGCTAAAATAATTTTGAATTATCACGAAAACCAAATTAAACCCCAACTATGTTTGACTAAACCAAATTAATATCATTATTTTGTCAACTAAGCCAAATTAGAGATGTTGTTATCTCAGTTAACGGACATCCGTTAGTTTCTCGTTAACTTAAACGAGGTCGTTTTAAAATTATAACAAACGACGTTGTTTTGTCAAGAAAAAATGCATGAAAAAACCCGAACTTTCAAATTTAAGCCACAAAAACCATCAACTTTTTATTGGCCTTTTTAATCTCAAACTTTTGAACATATGCCATTTTGATCCTAAATTATGATTGACCGAGCCAAATTAGAATCTAACAATTCTTCAGACTTGTAACATTATTTAGTCTCGTGTGTCCATTGGACATGTCATACCGAATCAATTAATAGATAAGTGTATTCAACATTCTATTATGACTCAAAGAGAAGATGTGGGCTTGGGTTGGGCTAACGTGATTCAGCATGGAAAGGGAAGCCCAATATGCAATATTACCTTTGTCTTAGTATTTAGTCGTATCTCTAGCTCTGTAAACGACATCCAATGATTATATATGAAATTATGAGAGTAGCGTCTTTGATTTGCTAAATCTTCTCATCATTTGTTCATCTCCAACCTCCTATTTTTTCTTATTCTTCTTTCATTTCTTCTGATTTCTCATCTCCTTATTGTTCTCTTGAGAATCTCTGATTTTCAATCTTAGCACATTCATCTTTTGATGATTCTTAATTACAAGTATCTTCATACGATTTGAAAGACTTTTTTGCTTACACTGAAATCCTCATGTTGTGAATAAAGTTAACTTACAATTTAATAATTGTCGAATAATGAGAATTAGGAAAGATAAAATATGTGTCTGTACATTATAATAAAACCAATAGAAGCTAAAATAAATGTGTCCAAAGAAGAATTTACTATTGTGCATCTTATAGACCTTACATTTTACATGATCTTAGTGTCTTTGTTAAAGATGGAAAAAACCTTAAGTTTAACGGTGTTAAATGTAATTAACAATTGACTAATATGAAGTCTAATTATGGTCGGTCAATCATAATTTAAGATTAAAATGACATATGTTAAAAAATTTGAGATTAAAATAGCCTAATAAAAAGTTGGAGGTTTTTTATGGCATAAATTCGAAAGTTCGGGTTTTTTCTGGCATTTTTCTTGACAAAACAACGTCGTTTGTTATAATTTGAAAACAAGGTCATTTAGTGTTAACGAAAAACTAACGGACGTCCGTTAACTGAGATAACGTTATCTCTAATTTGACNNTTTTCTTTTTTTTTTTTTTTTTTTTGTAAAAGTTTGTATTTTATTAGAGCCACAAGTAGCCCAAATTACATTTTCAACCCATGCACCAAGAAAGTATAACAATTATCTAAATCTTAAACAATAGGGCTGGACATAACATCCGAAATTCGAACCCAAACCCAAAACCGATCCGAAAATCAAGTTTTGGATCGGGTTCAGATTGAGTAAAATATCCAATGGATATAATATTTATTTGGTTCGGATAACCGAACCCGATCGGATATACCCAAACGGATTTCGGATATCCGAAATAACCGAATCCAATAAGCATAATAGATTTCAAAGTTTCTAACATTAGACGACATTGTCGATTCATCTCCTTCCTTTTGTTTTTACTTTTTGTGAAATCACACATTCACACTAATCATCAAATATTTTATAAGTTTAATTCTTGTTCTTAACTTTTATGTTTTTATATCTTTATGTTTCTTTGTAAGATTGTTCTTTTGATTTTCAAAGTATGAAACTCATACTCATCAAGAAGAAGAAGATTAAGAAACTAAGACTTGGAAATTTGGATTTGGAGACATAAAGTTTTCCTTATTTTTTTTGTATCTTGTTTGATTTTATTTTTGTATTTATGATATTTTGGATAGTGATTTTTTTTTCATTTTGGATATTTTGAATAATTTTGGATATTTATATCCGATTTCAATCCAAAAATCCAAAACCGAACTAAAAATCCGAAAAATCCAAAAATCCTAACTCGAACCGAACCGAATCCGAGGATAACCAAACCGAATATGATCTGAATTAAAATATCCGAACGGATCCTATAGTTAAAAATCCGAAAATCCAAACCCGATCGGGTTCGGATATCCGAACGCCCATCCATACTAAACAAACCCATATGGGCTTCGGAGGCCCATAAGCCCGCAAACAAACTGGTCCAAAAACCTAAAGAAACTAGAAAAACCCTAATCTTTAAAACTGCCAACATTTAAGGCTACGAACCTCACCGCTTGAGATGGTGACCTGACAATGGTAAGACTGAGGTGAAGCTACCACCACCGCCCACAAAAAAACTGAAGGAGAGGAGGAGGAAGCTGGTCGCTGGATAGGAGAGAAGACCACAACGGGGAAGGAGAGAAGATGGTAGGTTTCTGACGATAAAGAAAGAAGAGAAAGGGGTAGGTTTTTCATCGCGAGTCCGAGAATCGCAAGGCGAAAGATTGTTGTTCGGACGGAAGAAGTGGATGTTCGCTGCCTCTCAACACCCTCCACATGTTTCTGAAATTTCATATATGAATATAAAAATAGGAAGAGTCGAGAGAAAAAGGAATAGAAAAAAGTAGTTTAGTCAAAGTTTTTTTGATTGTTTTCTTCTTTTCTTGGATGTTTTAGGTCAACTTTTCTTTAGTCAAAGAGAAAGTAATTTCAGATCTGAATCTGAGGTTATTTCCTTCTTTTCTTAGATGTTTTAGGTCAACTTTTCAACTAGGTGACTAAACTGCCGCGAAAATAATGTTTTAATGTCACTTCTCATAAATCAATTCGGTTGAAAAAAAAGAAGAAAAAGGTTAAAAGATTCGAAACAATGGATCAGTGATCTATCGTATGAGCCAGTGAGTGTTTAACAAAAGAAATAAGTTGTAAGATCGAGTAAAGAATTGAAGAAACTTATGCTTACAAACTTTTCTAGTACTACAAAAGCATAACTATCTCTAGTTACATATATATATAGATAATATGGATTCACAATAATACAAAATATATTCTTCTTTCCTTCAAGGTTTCTTGGAATGTTTGGTAGCATTGTACAACCGTCCAAAACCTTTGAAAGCTTTGGATAGCTTCAGAAGGTTAGGCCTTGCAATTCCTAAATGCATCTTCCCTGTTGAGAACTTCAAAGCCTGCAAGCAACACAATTGCTGCTGATCAATCCCATCTTCATCTTCTTCCTCTTCCACTACTACTTCTTTCTTCTTCTTCTTCATCATCATCTTCTTCTCTTTCCTCTTCTCTTCAGTTTGTTTCTTCTCTGTTTCTGTCTCATAAGTCTCCCAAAGCTGATCCATGCCTTCTCCTACATTAGAATTGTGTCTTTCCTCAAACAGCTTACAAGCCAATGTTCTCCTCCATTCTTTCTCTTTTCTCATTGATCCAAAGCTCTTAAGACCAACATCATCTTCTTCTTCTTCCACTTCTCCGACATATTCAACTTTTTGAGCCTTGGATTCTTGTTTTGTCGGTTCTCCAATATCGAGGACCAGACCACTTTTTGGTTTGACTTTATGCTCCTCTTGTTCTTCCTTTTCACACTTGTCTATTTCTTCTTCCTTTACTAAGTGATCCATCGGATCCTCAAACTTCAACGGTTGGATCTCAACTCGTTCCTCGTGGGTCTTCTCTTCCGACACGGTGCTCTCATGGCTACAGAATTTGTCAACAAACGTTATCTCCGCACTCTCATTCTCTGACGCACATTCCTTGGAGCAACCCTCAACTACATTTTTATACTCTTCAAATTCCTCAAACTTCGGTTCCAAGGCACTATCGAGTTTAGTACAAAAGGAAACGAGGAAGCTTGGTTGGGTTTCTAGTGATTCGGTGTCGTGACCATGCAAAGTACTGAGTAAGGCAAGTAGCAAGAGTGTGGTAGTAACAAAGAGTGGTGATAGAAAAGAGAGAATCTTGAAGATGTAAGGTGAAAAGAAGAGTAAGTAAGTAAAATAGAAAGGGTGAGAGAGGATCAATGAGCAAAAGCTATTAAAGTCAGAGAGAAGAAGAGAAGAGAAACCAATCTTCTTCCCATTAGGACTCTCTTCTTCAGACATTTTTGGAGAAGAAAACGTTTGGGAAGTGATTACTAATTAGATGATATCAATGGCGACAAGAAGCTTAGCAAAGTTTATAAGAAAGAGACATGAGAGAGAGAGACATAGACAAGAAAAATAAAGCAACTTTTGAAAGTTACCTTCCTTTTTACACGTTGGGCCATTGTCTTTTTCTTTATCTCTAAAACGTTCCATACCTTGACAAAGAAACACATATACGGGAAGAACATCATGGCTACTTATTTATTTATTTATTCTTTTTTCTAGAAAACAACAAATCGGTCAATAACAAAATTTCTACAATATCATAGACCCAAATAACTAGTGACGTTTTCAATCTCATATAAACTTATGAATGCCACTTTCCATCATGGCTATATACTTATAACGGCATTTCTAAAGAAAATTACTATATATTTTCCTTTTTCACTTTTAGAGGCATATCTTTTAGGCAAATGAATCATAATTGGATTAGTTTTTTTTGTCACAATTATATCAACAAGTTCCAATCTATACCCAATTACAAACTACGTTGGAACCAATTCTGGTGAAAAAAATAAAAAATAGACATTTAACCATTTAATTTGAACCTTAATTAATCAGTTGCATAATTTATGAGTGTACGTACTAAAACATCAATTATCTTATCGTTAATCACGGAGATGATTGGTTAGTTCATACTGATAACTAACCAAAGAGAATAGACTCTTAGTGGTTGCATATGGGAAAAACATCATGGCTACTTGAGTGTTTCTCTCTTCACTTTTTCTTTTCTACTTCATCTAAATGGACCATATGGGTCTTCTTTTCAATCTATTTTGTCCTTTAACTTACTTTTTTTACTAGCCGAGAGGTATGCGGTTCTTAAGAGGACTTGTCTCCACCATTCCTTTTATCTCTGTCTCCAATTATTCACTGGGGATCACAATTTGATAAAAGTAAACTGGTTAGAGAGAGTGAGTAATACTGAAGCAAGATTAACTTTGATAAATCAAATCTACTATGCATAACCTTCACAAAATAAAACAAGTTTCGGTGAGGCTCTCTTAATAAAATTATATTACTAACCTTAATGAAATATTAATAAACAAAGACAAATTAAAAAAATATATTAAAAGTCCCTTTCTCTCTCCAGAGTGCATCTCCTTCCCATCTGAAAACCTAGGCGCCGCTTTTCCTTGTGTGTGTGACCGGCGGCCGGTGGCTCAGACAGCGCCGCCGCCGATCCTTTTGCTTCCCTTTTGGCCTATACAGCGGATCTTCTTCGTTTTTAGCCTTGTTTTTCGCAGTTCATCAGAGCTTTCTTTATTTTCGGTCGAGTGAGAAGATGCGTTTCAGATTCGGTTTTAGTGGTGAGGCCGGTGGTGCAGTGCTGGGTTCTGTTGACCGATGGTTCCGCTTCGAGCGACCGCTTCTCCTCCTGGTTCTTGAGCTCCGGTCTTCGGTTCTGGTTTCGCAGTCTCCAGCGAATGCTTCGGTTTTGGATCAGACTTAGTCACCATCCAGTATGGGTTTTGCTCCCTGACCTTTTCTTGGTGTTGGTTTCTCTGTTTGGTATAGAAGTGTAAGAGGTTTCGCTAGACTGGTTGTGGGTAATTGGTTAGGTTCATGATTGGACTTGCGATTCGACTCCTCTAGTTTTAGTTGGTTTGGATTTGGGTGTCCGTTGTGTGGTTACCGGGACTTGGTTTTTCGGCCTATGAAGCGTGGTAATGGCGGTTCGGTGATCCTTTTTTGGTCTCAGCCTTGCTTTTGTGTGAGGTGCCCAACCTTGGTTGTGGGTGCTTCCTAGCCTTTACTTCATGGCGGTTCCAATCTATACTCTCATTTGGTTTCTCTGTGTCTCTCTCGTCTTTACCCTTCTTTGTCTCCGGTTCCAGGTTCAAGACAATGTCAGTTGCATTTCCTCTCTAGTTCAAGCATTTCCATGACGCTTGAGGTTAGTGATCCCGCTTGTTATCCTGGTTCATCGGTCGTTCGTGATAGGCGTCCGTGTAAGCCTACTTCATTCATCTGCAGTGTTTGACGTTCTATCGTCGACCTCGCTCGGAGAATACTTTCTTTTTTGGTTTGGATCGTGAGAGCTATCTAAGCTGTTTCAAGATTTGATCGAGGACCTTTTCGTTGTTTTTTCATAGTTCCGAAGGTGTTTGTGCCTACCGGATCTAGTATCGGTTTTCGTTTCCCTGGGTGTCGGGCAAAGTTTCGTTATCTTGTCTTGTAATATTTCTAGTTTAATCAATCAATAAAGACGACAAAAAATTAAATTAAATATCCAACTATCCATGTGACCCACAAAACTAACTAACTCACCTGCGTGAATTCACGCCATTATGGCATGAGACATTTTGAAGCGTTTTTTTTCTTATCCTTGATTCAAGCTTTAAAGAATCTATTACGAGGCCCTAAATGTTTCTATTCTCCTCTATTAAAATTTATGAAGTTGAGATTCTATTTCGTTGTTTCCTTCAGAGGAGGATGTACTTCGCCGAGTTCGCATAGGGATCCACGGCTCGGTTGTAGTGTAACTATACCATAGTCGAAGAAGCGGCTCCTTTTTCCCTCCGGTATCTTTCTCTTCGGTTCTGACCTACTCTATGCTGAGAGACTCTTTCAGGACTTCTCTTCTGGCATGTTCCTCTTCTCTTCCATGGCTACATATGAACTCCCATTCATCTGTGGCTTGATCTCCGACTCTCGGCGATGGAAAGAGATTGCACTCCAACCGGGAAATATGCAGTTTAGAGGTCGGCGGTGGCTGGGCTTCCCAAAAGCCTTTTAGGGTTTTTTTTTCTTTGGTTTAGCTTCTCTTTCAAATTAGCTTAATTCAATTTGTGTAAATCAGACCGGTTCTTGATTGGATTGGGGGGGGGGGGGAGTATATGAACATTGTACTAGGATTAAAACCATTGGATTTTGGACTGGAAGTTAGGTTTTATATTTTAATTTGAAAAAATTACAAAAATAGATTTAATAATATTGGAATCTTTCAAACTTAGAGTCCATGTTGGGCCAAGACCACCATAGTCTAGTGGCAAAGGTTCTAAAGGTTAGATATTGACATTTAGATTTTTGTTTAGGGTTCAATCTCCATAGAGGGAATCAATATGTTGTAATGTTTGTAAAAGTTGACAAAAAAGAGAGTCCATGTTGGAAGATTTTATTGTTTTGACTATTCCAATAAGTACAGGTTTAGTAGAGCTGATTTTGTTGGGCGTATATTTTTTTTCTTAAACCCTATTCTAAGCTAAATTACCCTAACTACATCTTCAAAATAAATTTCACCATAAACCCAATATATGATACGAAATACAATTAGAATTTCTTATATGCTAACTCTTGTGGCTGGAGTTACGGTCATATGAAGGAAAGCTCAGGTATGGTGTCATTGTGGCAGAACAACAGTGGTGGTGATATCGTTGACAAATGATAATCCATGTATAACGTTCAACATATGTGAATCATGGCTTCTTTAGCTGGGCCAATGAAGAGTAGCCTAGTGATTAGCATAGTGTGAGTTTGTTGGAGGGTAGAGACTAAATTCATCACCAAAGTAAAGAATTGAAGACACCTAATGACTTGGTTAGGAAAGTAAAACAACAAATTAGGCCACATCAGGTACAAACGATTTGTCCAAGGTGAAAAATCTAGAAAAAGAGAAGAATAAGATTGACAATGAATTCACCGCATCTAAAAAGAGGATATATATATTTTTTTTTTTTGTGTGTGGCCTGGGCATATTAAACCGAAACCAAACCGAAAAACGGTTATGGATGACATAACCCGAGCGGGTTTCGACTTTTAAGATTTTTGGTTTTTTGTAATAAATCAAACCGAACCGAATTTATTCTGGACAACCGAATAAATACACTAACCCTAATTTAAGTTTTATCGTTTTGGACTTTAAGTCTTTTAGAGAAAAAGAGGAGTCGATCTTTCTGACTTTGTACAACTTTTTTGGTTTTTTGGTTACAAAATATGTTTTAATAAAAATTAAAAACCAAACCGAATCCGAATTATTTCTTTTTTTTTTTGATGAAATTTTATAATTATAAATCAAAACTGAAAATATTTACAATATGTTTTTAACAATCAATGAGTCGGAATAGCTGTGAAGAAAAAGTCTGCTGTGGTATGGTTTGAGTGTGCCTCGTTAAAACCTTTCGCTAGAAAACCCCATGGGACAAAACTAACGAAAGGAAAAAGAGTACACACCTCAAACCCAGCAATGGCCTGAAAGAGTAGAGAGAATGGTCGGTCATAGCAATAACACTCAGTGAAGGGACGACCAACGCTGTAGCATGGGATGTAGTTTTGAACCAGGAGGATATCGGAGGCTGATGCTTCTATCACAGATGATGTGTGTAATGATCCTGCGCAATTGAGCTGGGGTGTGCACCGGTCTTCCATGAATCCTGTTGTTGCGTTCCCTCCAGATATGATAAACAGTAGCTTGGAAAGCCAATCGTAGAAGAATCCGATCCACTAGTGTGTGGGATCCGCGCCGGAGAGAAGTGAGAGTGATCGTCCAATCCGGATTGGGACGAGGCAGTAACGGCTTGACTAATGGCTCCCAGACCGTGTAGGAGAAAGGGCATGCAAAGAAGAGATGATCTCTAGTCTCCTCTGGTTCCCCACAGAGGACGCAATGCTGAGTTTGTCCCTATATGCGCATCCTCGCTCCTGTAGATAACCTGTCAATCACAGCAAGCCAGGCAATAAAAGCATAACGAGGAATAGCTTGTTGGAACCAAATCGTTGAGAACCAAGGAACTCTTTCTCCCCTGTGACAGATCAGATTCCAGGTTGACTTCGATGAGAAACAATGCGTATACACCTCCTCCTGTTGTCTCCAGAGAGGACNGTCTCCAGAGAGGAGTATCTGGTGGCAACAACGGTTGAGGGCATGGGAGACGGGTGATGCGATCACGAAGCTCCCTTATGGATGGCATCCGTGAAGGACAAATGGACCATTCACCTCGGGATACGGCATCAAGAACCTTGGCATGCCTAGGAACACC
>OVBE01006645.1:0-19549 GCA_900406425.1 Iberis pinnata | reverse complement strand
ACCTCTAGCTGACCCGAGCCCACTAGTCGGCCCAAGTCGACTAGTGCGCCCACAGGTGTTTCGCTAATAAAAGATGGAGAGAAATTTTTCCTGCAGCAAGCCAAGTATTTATGGACAAACGCGGATCCGATCACAGGCCAGTTCGGCTTAATTTACTTCCGCAGGCTCAAGTCTTCAGAGGCTCTTTTAGGTTTGATAAAAGATTGATATCAAAGGAGGGTTTCTTTGATCTGATCCAAATCTCTTGGTCCCGTAATCAAAATAGAGGCGTGTTATCAGTAGTTGACAACCTTAGATTATGCAGAACAGCAATTAGCAGGTGGAAAAAGGTGAATAACACTAACTCATAAGTCAAGATCAAAGCTCTGCAAAGAGATCTAGAAGAGGCAGAATCATCTCAGAATCCATCTTTTTCTCTTATGCGAAAATTGAAAATAGACTTGATGCAAGCATATAAGGAAGAAGAAACATTTTGGAGTCAAAAAAGCAGAGAGAAGTGGCTTAGAGAAGGAGACAAAAATTCAAAATTTTTCCACGCAGCAGTAAAAGAAGCAAGGGCTAGAAATCAATTAGAGTTTCTGATTTCTAACGATGGTATTAAGCACTTTGCAGAAGCGTCAAAAGGTGAAGTGGCTTCTCTATATTTTCAAGAGCTTTTCACTTCCTCAAATTGTGTGATAGATAGAAGAAGCTACGTTGGGTTTAGGAAAAAAGTAACCAGAAAAATGAATTCTGATTTGATCAAACCGGTTACACCAAAAGAGATTACCAAAGCCCTATTTTCTATAAAACCAGAATCTGCCCCAGGTGCCGATGGGATGACAGCAAGTTTTTTCCAAGCTTTTTGGGGAATTTTAGGTCCTCAAATCATTAATGAGGTGCAACAGTTCTTTGTGTTTGGGTCTTTCCCCCTAGAATGGAATTATACGTTGATTAGTCTCATCCCAAAGGTTACGGAGGCTTGCAAAATGGCTGATCTACGACCGATAAGCTTATGCTCTACCCTTTACAAGATTGTATCTAAGGTAATGGTTCACAGATTAAAGCCAATGCTTAATAAGATAATCTTAGAGACGCAATCGGCATTCGTTCCGAACCGGCTTATTACGGACAACATTTTAATAGCGCACGAGATGATCCATGCTCTTAAAACAAATGATGAGGTGTCAGGAGAGTTCCTAGCAATTAAATCAGACCTTTCTAAAGCATACGATAGACTAGAGTGGAAGTATGTGAAATTGATGCTGAAGTTACTTGGCTTTCACAAGAAGTGGATAGATTGGACAATGTTTTGTATCTCAACGACGTTGTTTTCAGTGTTAATCAACAACCAACCTTTCGGCCTAGTGCAACCTCAAAGGGGAATAAGACAAGGCGATCCCTTATCGCCGTTCTTGTTCGTTCTTTGTACAGAGGGTCTTATCTTTAAACTTAAGCAAGCGGAGCGGGTAGGATTGATCGAAGGAATTCAACTAGCTGAAAACAGGATTAAAATCAGCCATCTTTTGTTCGCGGACGATAGTTTGTTCATGAGTAGAGCATCAGTTTATCATTGTTCCAATCTGCTAAAGGTAATTCAAGAGTATAACGCAGAGTCGGGTCAGAGTTTAAACCTACAAAAATCTGTGATTACTTTTGGAGACAAAGTCTCAGAAGAAGCAAAAACAGAATTAAAGAGAATCACATGTATTTCTAATGAAGGAGGTACAGGTATGTATCTTGGCTTGCCAGAATGTTTTAGTGGCTCTAAAATTCAGATTCTCAGCTTCATCCATGATAGATTGAAAGGTAAGTTATCCTCGTGGTGTACTAGATTCCTATCGCAAGGGGGTAAAGAGATCCTAATTAAATCTGTTGCTATGGCGCTTCCGGTTTATGCGATGTCTTGTTTCAAACTGACTAAAACATCAGCTAAAAATATTGTGGCGGCTATTTCAGAGTTTTGGTGGTCTTCTATGCAAGGAACAAGAAAGATTCACTGGGCCAACTGGAACACCTTATGCTCTCCAAAAAAATCTAGGGGGAGTGGGTTTCAAAGATATTTTCAGCTTCAATCAAGCCCTACTTGCAAAACAATCTTGGAGATTGATTAAATTCCCTAATAGCCTCCTTGCAAAGGTCCTTAAAAGTAGATATTATAAGCAAGGAGAGGTTTTGGCAGCTCCAGTAGGACGTTCTCCTTCGTACGGTTGGCGCAGCCTATGTTTTGGAAAGAATCTGATAATTGCAGGATCTAAGAAACTGACTGGGAATGGAAGAAAGACATTGGTTTGGTTGGATAATTGGGTAGCGGATGAAACGATGCGGAAGCCTTTGATCAAAAACCCTCTTATCAATATCGATTTAAGAGTGGCTGATTTAATTGATTTCCGAAAACGAGATTGGGATTACAGCCTGTTAAGGGATCTCTTTTTTCAAAGAGATTTAGAAATCATTACTCAAACCAAGCCAGTCATCTTCTAAGAAAACTATTGGGTATGGCGCTTTAATGCTTCAGGGGATTATTGTGTAAAATCTGGTTACAAACTTGCCTGTCAAATTAACAGGAAAGAAATACTATGGGAAGCTAGTCTTCAGCCATCGACAAATGAGATTAAAAGTGAAATTTGGTCTCTTGATATCCCCTCAAAACTCAAATTGTTCTTATGGAAATCGTGTAGTCAAGCTTTGCCGGTTGCAAATCTACTTGAAAAAAGAAAAATGAGAATTGATAATAGATGTCAACTTTGTGGGATTGATGGAGAAACTATTGCTCATATTCTCTTCTTGTGTCCCTTCACAAGACAAGTGTGGGCATTGTCCAATATCCCATCCCCAGAAAATGGCTATAGCTCATCAATGTTTGTCAACTTATACTACTTGCTTTCACTGAGAAAGAGAAGGGCATTAGCAGCAGAGCAAAAAATGAGCTTTCCTTGGTTAATGTGGTTTGTTTGGAAAAATAGAAATGCGGTTTTGTTTCAAAGGACAAGCTTTCAAACTGCAGAAATTTGGGAAAAGACTTTAGGGGAATTTATTGTTTGGACAGAAGCAAATGGTCCCTCTTCAGTCATTGAGCCCCGTATAAGAACACAACACCAATCAAATTTCTCTATATGGGAGCCTCCTCAACCCGGCTGGTTTAAATGTAATGTGGCTGAAGCTTGGGACAAAAGATCAAAAACTTAGGTGTGGCATGGGTATTGAGGAATGAGGATGGTCATGTGATTCTCCACAGTAGAAGAGCATTTGCGAATGTTCCCTCCCACCCTCAAGCAAAGCTTCAAGCGTTATTATGGGCCATAGAAGCCATGGCCGCACATAAATACTCTCAGAAATTCCATTTTGGTCTTGCATCTGTGAAGGCTCAAAGGCAAATAGAAGCTCTACTCTCATCGCCAAAAGTGTGATTTCAATGGAGCTCTTCCATTCTTATGTTGCCGCAGGACCTTCATCGTAGCTCAAAGACACTTTTGAGGAAGAGAGTAGAAGCTCTCGGTTGCTTCTATGAAGCTTTTTGGTGGTTTTTTGGCTATTGTCCGTTTATCCTTAGTTATAGCTTTATTAAGCGTCTTAACGTACCTCTGTTTTTGCTTGTTTCGTGGTTTGTAAGTTACTGACTCTCCTTCTTTTATTAATCAAGTGAAAAAAAAAAGATAGGGTGAAAAATGAAAAATTTTAGTCGTGTTAATTTGTTGCATTGCAGATTACTAAAACACTTGTAAAGCATTTTGACCCAAAAAAAAAAAAATCATTTGAGCTCTTTTCTTCTTCTTTCTTCCTCGTTCCCTCTGTTCATTCTCTCCGTTTCTCACAGTTTCGAATCCTTTGTCCCTCAAAACTGTCTCATTTGAATAGAGGTTTTCAAATGTCCATTAGAGACTAATTCATAGGTATCGTCTTCCTCTGATCAATCTCTCTTTAAAATTTCACTTCTAGGGTTTTATTAGGTAAGGTCAATTTGTATTGCTTCTGACGATTTCAATCATTATCCATATTTTAATTGATCTTTAATTACCCAAAAGTGTCTTGATTTGGATCAAATATTTCCAAAGATATGAACTTTTTTCACTTCTCCGAGGGTTCAAAATTGATTCCATAAAGTTTCTATATTTTTTTGGCACAGTAAAGTTTCTATGTTTATCGAGAAGAATTGAGAGGTTGGTGATTTTGGGAATTTGTATTATAGTTTGCTTCATTGTATGGTGTTTGGTTTTGGGTACTAGATACGAACAAAACAACAAGTTGCTTATCTTTGATTATCCTTCTTAATTGGTACTCAAGGATCTACATTGATACTTAGCTTCTGGCCATTCTCACAGAGATCGTACAATCCACAGATAAACCACTACTCTGCAGCTTCTGATATGTTTACTGAGGATCTAAATTACCTTTGGTGAAGAGAGAGATGCAATTCTCTTCCACAATCTGCATTTGCATAACGTCATGCTGGTTTCTGTTATAGTTGAAAACTGTTAAAAAGAGAGAGACATATAAGTAATGTTGTGTCTCTAATCTCATTTATTTGTTTTTTAACAAGTACCTAGGGTGCCTCTAGAGGGATTGGTAAAGCTATTGCTCTATCTTTAGGGAAAGCTGGTTGTAAGGACAGGGACTAACACCATTTGAAGCCATAGTTGTTAGATTTGATGTGTAATCTTCATTCATAAGATTGAAACTAGCCTTACAAGCTATCACTTACAGTTTTTGGCATTTTGGTGATGGAGACATCCACAAATTTCTCTTCCTAGTTTTCTTTCAAGTTTGGCTTGGATTACAATGTGTTTCTGCTGCAAGTCTGGTTAATTATGCAGTCAGAGGATCATGACTTTGAATGAAACCACTTTTTGGATGGATTAGATAAATTTTTGACATTGCATTATTGAATCGGTTTCCTTGATCTGAATTTTTCTAGTGATTTTATTTAGACTGCATCTCTACGGTTTCTTTTCTTTTTCTGCACTTTTATATTATGGACTTCTTTTCTGGTTTTCAACCACTGCAATAATACAATTCTTGTTTCATTGAACAGAAACATAATCGAATACTATATTCTGTTCTTGCAGAAAAAGAAGAGAAGAAAGGATAAAAGAGTTTTAAGTAGGATAATTTTCTTTCCATCGATTTTCTATTGGAAAAGTATAAAAGAATGGACTAAAATTAGAGAGACTCGAAGGAATTAAAAGGTTTTTGTTGTTCTTGTTGGTCAGTGTAAAGGAACTCACCAAATTATCTAGAATTATCAATTTTGGGTTTGAATTGTTTGATTGTTAACTTCAATTGTATAGAACCAAATTCCTAAATTGAAAATTTATTATAAATTTTAATCGAAATTTTCAAGTGGTCAATTTTCCACACCATCAAAATAAAATATTGTAACTAAAATCCAAATCTCATTTTTCAATTATATATGTACTATAAATTTGATATTAATTCTTAACCCTAAATTCTAAATTGTATAATTATTTTTTATAATATAACAAATAAACCACAAATACATAAAAAATTAATAATAAGCCAAAACAACTAAAAATAGTGTATCATTCCTTATTTTCTTTTCAACGCAACTGAATATTTTAGTATTTGTGATATAAGATCATAAAGTCAATAATAATAATAATTTTGAAACTCTAAACCCTGATATGAATATTTCGATAGTTTTATATTTATAACACATTATCTACTATTTCTTAATTAACTCTAAACTGAATATTTCAATTAGTTTTGACAAAAAACTACTAAGAATGTCAAATTTTAAATCCTAAATTGAATATATTAAACTTATATCCTAAAATTTATATTCCAAAGCTTATACCCTAAAACTTATTTCACAAAATAACAAATTTTAAAACCCAAAATGTAAACCCCAAATTCTAAATCACTAAACGAATCCCTAAATTATCATAACCTCAATAAAACTATAATATATCCAAAAATTAAGATACCATAAAAAATCAGTTTTGTTACATTATGTATTATCCAAAAGAATATATTTTCAAACCTTAAACTCAAATCTCAAACTTTAACCTTAAACTCAGACTCTATTTCCAAAAAATATATTTTCTTATGGATGTTTTAGTTTGTAAACCAAGAAAAGTAAAAATATTCAAAATTATTATTTCAAAAATTAAACAACCAATTAATTGAGGGTATATGCTTTAGGGGTTATAATTCAATATGGAAAATATATTGTCATTTCTTAGGGGTTACGGTTCATATCTCATTTTTCAATCTTGTAAAATTAAAATTTTATCATGTATCTAGTTTTATCATGTGAGATAAAAATTTATAAATTCTAGATCTGAAACCATAAATATTAAACATTAATCTTTAAGTTCACACATCTCTTCTAAATTCAAAAGTCTAAACAACAAAATCAAAATGTATATAAAAGTGTCAGTATTAAGTTTATACCCTAAAACTTAAATCCTAAAGCTTATATCCTAAAGGTTATATCATAAAGCTTATAACCTGTTTATTTACAAAGCCATAAACCCTAAAACCATCAACCCTAAACTTTGAAAACTTAAATATTTTATAAGAAAATGATTAGAGATTAATATATAAATAAAGTTCAAAACCCTATATCCTAAATTGGATATTAAGTCCAAGAGTTTTTTAATTATAAACCAATAAAACACATTTAAATAATAAAATTTTTTTATTACTCAATCCACAAATACAACGATTACTCTTTATTTTATTGTCAACCTTTGATCTATTTAATCCAACAGTAGATATTAAACTTTTTTTTTTTTTCTTTTCCTTTTCTTTGTTGGTAGAAAAGCAAACCCTCAATCCTCCACTTCCTTTGGTTTCAGAACAAGGTGTTCCTTCGTGTGTTTTGTCCTAGTGTTTGATTGGGATTGTATACTCTTTTTTTTGTGACAGGGATCGTATCTTCATGTTACGCTTTTTCTTCATCTACGTCTTCGGTTAAAAATTGCGGTTTTAAGTTTAGTTACCAAGGGCTTGTTCTGTTGACTTAGATGGTTTTGGTGTTAATGAAACAGGTTTTTGAGGATTCTTATAAATACCGATGAGCATCATACTTGATGATATGGAAAGGACATTCCCTGCTATTTGTTTCCTTTCAAATAGTCTTATATTTCTTTGGCTCATTACTTACATTTGTGGTTCATAAAGTGACAATAAAGCTTGTATGGTGATTCGTGATGGTGTTCTTACTCATGTGATTTATGTAAGTTAATAAAATCATTGTTTCCTTTGACCTGTTCTTGTTTAACGTATTATCTCTTACCCACTTTGTTTAATTTCTTTTTTTTTTTCTATTTTGTTATAGTACACTTTCAGCAGTATCAGGTGTTGAACTTTCATTTTCAATGTCTAAGGAGCATCACAAGTGTGAGTTCTTTTCACCATTTTTGATTAGTTTCATCTAAAAATGTTAATCTTGGTGATTGTGATGGAAATTTTGTTTAGTTCATGGATGATTTGGTTCACATATGCATTCTAGTTTAATTTTGTTGACCTGAAAAGGTGTTAAGCTTATGAATTTAATGAGAAATTTGTTCATGATTCCATGTGTTAGAAATTGTCTCTAACACATCTGAGTTGGTTGGTGGGTGGTTGTTTTTTTCACAAAGAACATTGATATTAGTATGTATGTTCTCAATTATATGTTAATATCTATGAGTTAATGAACTAAACTAATCTCTATGTTTGTTTGCAGTTATGTTATGGAGGTTTAATGGACTATGCCTTTAAACAATAAATATTTTGTTATTAAACTTATCTTATGTACAACACAGGACATCATCTAGTAAACCATTAATTTCTCAACAAGAAAAAGCAAAAGTGATTTGTGAAAAAAGGAAAAAATCACTCTTACAAAATTATAAACGGGGTCTTGAATAATGGGGGCCTAAGACTATGACCTTATTTGTCTCTCCACAAGGCCGGCCCTGCTAACCGCTCTCTTCAATGCGGCAGCTCGAACTATTACACCTCCTCCTGTGTCTATTGGGTATGGATTTGAACACCCATATCAGGGTCCCAAGAAACACCAAGTCCATTCGAGCCTACTAAGAATCAAGCCCAAAATTAACCCATCAAGGGTTCTGCCGCCGAACGTGAATAGTAAACCTATATACCTCATCCCTGTTGATTAACAGTGGATCTACTACCTAAACATAGGACACATGGAGTAGATGCCGTGCTAGCTCAACAATTCCCCGTAGTTTTACGATTGCGATATAAGCACTATAAATGATGGATCAGAGAGATGAAGAAAGGATCCGACAATTAGTGAGAGAACCTACAAAGAGAATACTCAATACGTAACTATATAAATTTGGGCTCGTCTGACCTATGGACGACCTCACCTATTGTATAAATATTTTCTCTTCAAAGATGAACCCAAATTAAGAGGTCGTCGACCATTAATTCAACAATTGACGACTTTGCAGGGGACTCTTGAGAGGATACCACAAAAAGTGATACCAAATGACATGGAAAACCAAAACAAACAGGACAATTACGTCCTAGTCAAGGACATTACCAACCAACCAGACGATCAAACCCATCAGATCATCGTCGACCAGCAAGTAAAACAGACACTAGCGAGGAAAATTTAGAGGGTAAGTACGCATGAAGAAATTAACCAATCATTATTGCGTCGTCTCGACGACCAAGATAAGGAATCACGATAACTAAGGACAAAATTCAACGATGTCATAACGGCCAACCTATGCCGGCCGATCTCAAAACCCTCAACAGAAATCTCTTTGGCTCTATGGAAACCCCACCACCAATCTCTAACCCGACCGTACTCGACTCAACCCTCAACGCAAACACATCTTCTACTCAAAACAACCCCATAGACTAGAACGAGGAGATAAAAATGTTGAAGGCCTAGCTTCATGAATGAATTCACTTGTCCACCAGGCCACGAGTTCAGCAGCTGAGATTGAGCACGTTGTCGAAGAAACATACAAGACTCTGATAACAGGATTTTTCTGTGTCAACTCCTTATCCACAACATTATCATGTCATTGTAGCATAGATAAGGTGTCAATCCAATTAGGTGTGATGCTAACAATCAGGATGCAATTGGAGCTAATGATTCAAGTTGAATATGAAAATGAGGTTTTCCTAACTGGTCTTAAGTGAACAAAAGAAGCAGGAAACTAAAACGGAAACAAAAGGGAAACATGCATAAGTAAAAAGGGTAAATGGCAAGTGAAGTAAAAACAAAGGAAGTGAAAGAGTAAAAGATGTAATCAAAGAAAGGGTCCCTAAGAATGGGGGTAATTGGGTAGTGTTCCTCCTCAATTTCCAAAAGTGTCCAACATACCTCAAACAAGAGCTATTCCTAGACGATAGATACATAAGCAATCAAATCCAATTCCTTGACAGATGAAATCAAACTAGGTAGTATCCAGAACTAAATTCTGTTCGTGGAAGTATACCTAATAGGCATTACGAACCAATCTACCTAAGCCAATAAGCCTCCTAAACACCCAATTCCTTAGGCTGAGATGCAGATCCTAAGCATCTAATTCCTTAGGAGGAGATGCAAATCTCTGAAATCACCATGATCATGCACTTTATTGAACACTTTTCGGGTGCTGAAGTGCCTAAGCTTGGATCTCAACGGGTCAGGTTGAAATGAGCATTAAGCTCAGTGAAACAGAAGGGATATATTAAACCATGAAGCTTAGACACCTAAGAGGAACAAGGAAAAAAGACTACCCTATCTCATCCTCAAGGAACCTAAGTCACTACTCACAAAGCATGAAGGATGCAAAATCAGAGAAACATGAAGACATAGCTACTAAGGAAAATGTTTTAGATCTAAGGTCAACAACGAAGAACAGACTTTATAAAACCCTAAAACTAGTGAAGAATAAAAACCGAACAAAGATGCAGAAGATAGAGATCTAAAACGTCAAGAACATAAACCCATAAAATATGAAAATCAATGGAATAGTAAACAAAAACAGAGAAAATGATCAAACTAAAAACGAGATTAAAAGCTTCAAAACTTAAATCAACATGCACCAGATAGTTCACAGCCCTAACCTATGCAGAAAAGTAAAGAAAAATAGAAGATTAACATAAACTTAAAAGAAATCTGGGTTTTTGAAATGAAGAACACTAAGAACACTAAGAAAAAAGAGAGAAAATGTAAACCTAAGACAAAACCTAAAAACGGCAAAAGAAAATATTGTTTTCCAAATGGAGGCGTTTAGGGCTTTATATAGTGTTTAGAAAAAGCCCTAAAACGCATAAAATACAAAAACTAATCATTAAGTTTGGTCTTGGGTCAGGTCCATCGTGGTTCGAGTTGGTCGGGTCGGAGCTGCTTGGGTTCGAGCTGGAGAGTGCATGTGATCGAGCCGAGAGAAATGCGTGTGATCAAGGTGGCTTTGGAGCTTGAGCTGAGGTCGAGGTGGCCAAAGGAAAGTGATCGAGCTGGTGAGCTAGGCTCGAACATGGGATCGAGCCGAGGGATTCGACTGAGACAAAACATGGTTTGGCTCGATCGTCGAATCGAGCCGAAATAAGTGCATGGTCTAGTTGGAGTAAGTGCATGGTCGATCCAGAGTAATGATCGAGCCGGGCTTTAGGAGATCAAGGCAGCCAAGGAAGGAAGGTCGAGGTGTGAGCTCGAGCCGAGGCAAAGGAGCTCAAGCCAAAATGCATGTATATGCAAATGCTAATGCAAAACTTCCCAAAAAAATGCAAACTTGCCAATAACAACTATAAATGCAACAAATGTTTAACTAAAAGACTCTAAAATGATGATGAATGACTTCTAAAATCTATAAAAATACAGAGACATCAGACTCTTTTCATGAAACGTATCACTGAGACCCACATAAAGCACACGACAAAGATTAAGTCCCCAACCTTCAAAGGAAACGACGATCCAACTCGTTACATGATTGCGTTCACGATTGCGATGGGACGAGCACAATTCGCGGACGAAGAGAGAGATTCTGGTCTCTACTAACTATTCGTTGAAAACCTCAGAGGAGCTGCACTCTCATGGTTCTGCCATGTTGAAGCCACATCTATAGATAGCTTCCAGTAGTTGTCAACGGCGTTTGTCAAACACTATTATATTTTTATGGAAAACAAGCATTAACCGCCAACCTCTGGTCCCTCAACTAAGGACATCGAGAGCCGCTGAGAATTTTCACTGACCGATATAGAGAAGTGGTCTTGAAGGTAGCGATTTGCGATGAAGATGTCATTGTCGCACTGACAAAACGCGATTTGGTATGAATCCAGATTTAGAGAAGAATTACTATTAAACCAACTGTAAACCCTCAAAGAAACTCTTCACCGAGGCAATATGTTCATTGAAATGGAGGAAGAAATAGTGGAAATGGCCCGTAAGCACATTAAAGCGCACAACTCAAATGGGAAGGAGGAGAACATCGAGCCACGAAAATTCTACAAAAAATAACCTAAACACGACAAAGGAAAGAGACACACGGCCTACTTCGTCGATGAACAAATAGCTCAAACGACTTTGAAGCATGACGATGATCAAAATGCCTTTTGCGATCTCCATAATCAGTAACATCACATCATCGTTGATTCTCGCCACCTAAATGACATTATCTTTAAGAAGTATAATGAAAGACGATCAAGAAACGACTAGCGACGAGCGGATCAGTACCCGCCTAGGAACCAGAGGGAACATTCTCAGAACTACATACCAAATGAAGATCGCAACAAANAAACCCCCCCCCCCCCCCCCCCCAGAGACACCTAAACAACAAGCAAGGTGAGGATAACCCAATCTTTACGAAAGAATCAATGTCATCATGGGAGTAATACGACATCACAATAACTCCTTTCTATCGACAAAGAAATCCAAGCAGCTAGTCCTCTATACACACAGAGAATCAAATAGAAAAACATCAAGACACGAGCTCAAAAAATTACGAGCGATGACGTCACGTGAATCATCATACCCCATAAAGATTTCCTCGTGATATAGTTCATCATCAAAGACTGTAAGGCAACAAACATTCTCATCGACACCGGTAGCTGGGTCGATATTATATTCAAAAGAACTCTATCTAAAATGGAATTCGGCTAGGAAGGGATAAAATGATTGACGCAATCATTGACTTATTTCCGAAGGAGACACAGTCGAGACGTGTGGAACAGTCAAACTACCGATATGCATTAAAGGAAGTGTGACGATCACATAGTTCTAGGTAGTCGACGAGCATCTCATTATTAACGCCATCTTAAGGGCGTCATGCCTGTGCACAAAAAATCTACCGTATCCATATATTACCAATGTGCAAGGTCCCGACCACGAAAGAGATATTCACTATTAGAGGAAACTAACACACAATTAGAACTTGCTTTATAGTCAAACATAAAGCACGAAAGAGCTCTGAGTTATAGCAACTATAGTTAGGGAGCTCGAAATGACCAGACCTCCCTGAAGAGAAGAAAGTGTCTGCATGTTAGTTGATCGATCAAGTTGTTATCTGCGAGGATAACACCAAGAGATGCGTTGGGATTGGCTGAGAACTCGACAAAGAAATAATAGAGGAGTTGCTCACCCTCTTAAAGGAGAACGCTTCTTTATTCTTGTGTTCAATGGAATCAATGAAAGGAAACGACCTAAGCATCACATGCCACGATTTGAACTTCGACCCAATCTTCACACTAATCAAGCAAAAAAGAAGGAAATTGGGACCAGAAAGGGCGCAAGCCGTGAATGACGAGGTAGAAAGGTTATTACAAGCAGATTCTATCGCCAAAGTGAAATACCCAGAATGGTTGGCAAACCCTATCCTAGTGAAGAAAGAGAATGGGAAATGGCGAGTGTGCATCGACTTCACATACCTCAACAAAGCCCGTCCCAATGATAGCTACCCTCTCCTACATATAGACAAGCTCGTCGAAGCGACTGCATGAACGGATTGCTCTCTTTCATAGATGCGTTGTCAGGATATAGCCGGATGCATTCTGATGACCACGAAAAAGTCGCCTTCATCACAGGAAGATGGACTTATTTCTACAAGGTCATATCCTTCAGGCTTAAGAATGCAGGAGCCACATATCGGAGTCACTATGGAAATCTACATCGATGCTATGCTCGTCAAATTGTTGTCAGGCATCGACCATGTCAGCCATCTTCGATCCTGCTTCGCCATATTCAATCAATATGGGATGAAACTTAGCACGACATAAAGGCACCTTCAGCATAACATCAAAGTGTTTTTGGGCTACGTCGTCACCCATCACGACATAAAGGCCAACCCTAAGAAAATTTCGACAATTATCAAACTATAGTCGCCAAAAATACAAGGGAGGTCCAGACACTAATAGACCATGTTTCTTTCCTCAACAGATTCATATCAAGATCGACAGACCGTTATCTTCCCTTTTACCAGCTTATTATAGGAAACAAGATATTTGCATGGGACAAGAAGTGCTAACATGCTTTCAACGAGTTAAAAGAATATCTATCCTCACCACCGATCTTAGCTAAACCAAAAGAAGGAGAAAGTATATTACTCTACATTTCGGTATTGACCACTGCTATAAGCGGTGTACTAGTAAGAGAAGACCGAGGTGAGCAGAGACCTACTTTATGTAAGCAAAACCCAGGATGGTGCAGAAATATGATACCCGACACTAGAGAAGCTAGCATATGCCATCATCATTTCAGCAAGAAAACTACAACCATAATTCTAATCACATTCAATCGCGGTGCTGACAGCTCAACCACTCAGAATGATCCTCCACAGCCTTAGCCAGTTGGGGAGAATGGCCAAATAGCCAATTGAGCTCAGCAAACATGACATCAACTTCAGAGAGATAACAAGTGCAAAGTCCCATATACTTGCAGATTTCATCATTGAAATGCTGATATGATGGTGGCCAACTCGGAAGAAGATGAGCCAGAACTTGAGCTTGAACTTGAGCTTGAACCAGAACTTGAAGGAAGGATCACCCGGTCCATAGCAAGGGAGCTAGCCAAGAAGACTCATGCCATGATCCATGCAGATCCCAAAGCTTCATTGGACGTGTTCAACATCTTCCAAGCCAACCCAACTGAAGAACTAGGTAGCTATATATGAATGAGTAGCTAGTGATGTGGTTTTGTACTCTTTTCCTCGGTGGAAATTTTTGTAGGTAGGAGGTTCTCCATTAAAGTTTTTAATGAGGCAAACCGCATCACTACACCTAAGCTATTCATGAGTAGTTACTTGGCCGAGTGTCTTAGACAATTATGCAAAAATAAACGCTTTGTTGTTTTTACTTATATTATTAGACTACATGTTGTTTTATTTTGGACTACCTGTTGTTTTGTTTGGGACGAACCCTAGAGCAGTTTTTCCTCTGCATATGACGAGAAACTCTGCCTCTTTTTCCCCAATGAATGATTTAGAGAGAAAATGCCTTTGAGCAGTTGATTATTCACTCTTTGATATGAGAAATTCGAGTTTCTTCCAAGAGAACGTCTTACAAGAAATTATTATATCCATCGTTGAAGAAATCCACAACTTGATCGAGAAGTTTTCCCCTTGATCACATCCACCGTCGCTATCGCTTCGTACCCTCGGTCCATATCATCTGCATCATTATCTCAATCATCACTGCATCATCCATCGTTCTTCATCCATCGATCTTCATCCATCGTTTTTCATCCATCGTACATCATCTTTCGTGTTTCATCCATTGTGCATCATCTATCGTGTTTCATCCATCACGCATCATCCATCGCGTTCCATCCATCATTCATTGACGACTCTGAATTTTCATGGTTTTTGCAAGTCATTTAACATCAATTATGAGGTCTTTAGGCGTTCATACATCAGATTTGTAGTTGATTTCAGTAACTTTATGATTTTTAGGACTTTTGCATTAGAATTCGCATATGCACGCATTTTGGAGATTTTTCAGGACTTTCAGGATTTTATAGGAAAGATTTATGATAATTCTGAAAAACAGCACTCAACCCGGAACGGACCAACACTTAACGTGGAATGGAGTAACACTCAAATGGATCGATCCCAGCTTCAACCTGGATCGATCTCAGCTCACTCCCGCATCACACCTCTGGATCGATCCCATCACATTTCTGGATCGATCCCAACACATTTCTGGATCGATCCCAAGAAACTTCTGGATCGATCCCAAGCAACATCTGGATCGATCTCAGCTCACTTCTGGATCGATCCCAACACACTTCTGGATAGATCCCGACATCAGCATCAGATCGATCTCACTCAAGCCATGAACAAGATGGATCGATCTCAAGCTCAACTTTTGGATCGATCCCATTCAAGCGTCTCCAGCTCGGATCGATCTCGCACTCTTCCCAACTTGATTCAAACACGCTCCAACCCAACCAACTCAATTCCGGAGTGGACCTGACCCAAGATTCGAGCCAATGATTAGTTTTTGTCTTTAGTGCGATTTAGGGCTTTTCTCTGAACACTATAAAAGCCCTAATTCGCCTCCTTTTGCACAAGTCTTGTTTTTCTTTCCTTTTTAGGTTTTGTCTTAGGTTTTCATTTTCTTTTGTTGTTCTTCATGTTCTTAGGTGTAAAACCTAGAATCTTTTAAGTTTATGCTAATCTTTTACTTTTCCTTTACTTTATTGCTTAGCTTTAGATTGTTGCTTATCTGGTGCATGTTGATCTTTCATTTTTGTTTTTAATCTTGTGTTTTAAGATTTGATCACTTTCTGGGTTAGTTACTGTTCTTGCTTTTCTGGGTTTGAGTTCTTATTGTTTTTTGCTGTATAACCTTAGATCTGCATGTTTAGCTTTGAAGTTATGATTTATGTTTTTTTCTGTTTTCACATCTATGAGTAGTGAGTAGTTCCTGAAGTTCCTGGGGATAGGGTAGACTAGGGTTGGTGTCCTGATCTCACCTTAGGAACCTAAGCTTGTGTGAATATTTACATCCCTTCTGTTTCATTGTGCTTAATGCTATTTCTTTCACGCTAATCGAAATATTATCTTGGACATTCCAACGCCCGAAAAGCATTCTATGGAATGTCTGATCATGGTGATTTCAGAGATTAGTCTATCCTTACGCAAGGCCCTAGATGCTTAGGATATGCATCTCATCCTAGAGGTTGGATGACTAGGGGGCTTTTTGGCTTTGGTAGGTTGATGCTTAATGCCTTCTAGGTAGTGTACCGTTAACGAGAGTTAGGTCTGGTGATTTCTTCGGTTGATTCCATTTATCAAGGGATTGGACTTGGTTACTTATGAACCTATCTTCTAGGGACAGCTTAGTGATTTTTTGAGGTATGTTAGGTGCTTAGGTAGATTGGGATGGATCTCTGGTTGATTACCGTTAGTCTTCAAGAACTGCATTTACACTTGTTTACATCTTTCACTTTCTCTACTTTTATTCTGTTTTTTGCATTTTAGTCTTTTATGCTCCTTGTTATGTTTATGCTCTTTACTTCCAGCATGTCTCACTGCACTTAGGACATGTTAGTAAATCACCTTTTTTACTTTCTAGCTTGACTTAGAAGCATTCATTGCAATCTAGATTGTTAGTGCACACCTGATTGGATTGATAACCTTACATACTACAATGACCATGATAGTGGTGTAAGGGATTGATAGAGAAAAATCCTACTATCAATTTGGCGCCGTTGCCATTTGGGTGTGGTTTACTACATTCTGGATTTTGGATCTTTTGAGTTCAAGCTTATTTTACTTCTTTACTTACCTGTTTACCTTTGTTTGCTTTGTTTTCAGATACTTGCTTAGTAGTGTATGAACCTGAGAAACAGAGGACCAACAAAGTTGATTCCTCTCGTTGAAGACATTAGAGCTCTTGAACGGGAACACTCTTGAGAAAGACGTGAACACGAACGTGCGGAACACTTAAGACGATTGGACTTACAAATGGCAGACAACGCTGACAGAGATAACCAGCACAGTATAGGTGTTGGTGACAACCACAACACTCACACCATCAGACATGGAATCAATCCACCTGCTGTTCAAAACAACAACTTCGAGATCAAGCATAGTCTTATTGCAATGGTGCAGGGGAACAAGTTCCACAGACTACATATGGAGGATCCACTCGATCATCTTGACGAGTTTGATCGCTTCTGCAACCTCACGAAGATAAATGGTGTGAGTAAGGATGCTTTCAAACTACGCCTCTTCGCTTTCTCTTTGGGGGAGAAGGCACACCAATGGGAGAAATCACTCCCAAGGAACTCCATCACAATCTAGGATGCCTGCAAGAAAGCATTCCTTGTAAAGTTCTTCTCAACTTCCAGAACAGCACGTCTGAGGAATGACATTTCAAGCTTTTCACAAAAGAATGCTGAAACCTTCTCTGAAGCATGGGAGCGCTTCAAGAACTACATGGATTCAGCAAAGCTTCCTTACTCAGCACCCTCTATCGAGGTTCTTTACCCAAGATTTGAATGTTTCTCGATACAACCAGCAATGAGAACTTCCTCAACAAAAGTTTGGATGAAGGATGGGAGTTAGTAGAGAACCCCACCCAATCTGATGGGATTTACAATGAGGACTATGACAGAACACCTCGAGGTAATTCTGCTTCTGATGATATCACAAAGAAGGAGATCAAGACACTCAATGAGAAGTTGGACAGGTTACTTCTAGGTCAACAACATCAAGTTCACTTTATCTCTAATGAAGAACAACTTCAGATTCAAGCTGCTGAAGTTCAACAACAACAAGAAATGTTCTATGTGCAGAACCAAGGGGGTTACAACAAAGGGTACTTCAACTACTCTAATAACCCTGGTCTTTCTTACAGAATCAACAACGTTGCTAACCCACAAGACCAAGTGTACCCACCTCATTAATAGAAGAACTCTCAACCTTTCAACAACTACAACCACAACAGAGGTTACTTCCCAAAGCAGCAACAACAAAATGGTTTTCAACAACCACAATAGCAACTTACTGGTGCACCTCCAGGTTTCCCATATAACCAACCTCCTGCTCAACCTTTCAACATTGAAGCTATGTTACAGCAGCTTCTTCAAGGTCAAGCCAATTATGCACTCGAGACATCGAAGACATTTGGTGAAATCCAACACAAGATGGACACTTCATTCGGTGCAATCTATTTGAAGCTTGAAACTCTCAACACCAGGGTCACTACTCTCGAAGGAAAGACCTCATCCACTTCTACTTCTACGAATGGTCAACTGCCGGGAAAGTCTGTGCAAAACCAAAAGGAATATGCTAACATCAATGCCATCTATCTCCAGCAGACAACTGAACTTCCTACTCCAACTTACCCTCTTATTTGCACTAAGGACAATGTGGTTCAAGTTGGGGGGGATTTGAGTTCAAACTTAGATGCACCTTTGGACTATGAAGAGTATGTTCCTGTTAAAAAGCCTGTTGAGAAGTCACCCACTCCAAAAGAGATTGCAACACTGTATGATCCACCACCCTACATCCAAAGACTGCCATTTCCATCGCGTTTCAAGAAAGAGATCATGGCAAAATACCCAGATGTCTTTGCGAAACCTATGAAGGAAGAGATAACTCAGGAGGTGATGGAACCATCTGAGGAATGAAATTCCTTGATAACAACAAAGCAAGAGGACCCTGGTTCATTCACCTTACTTTGCTCACTAGGACCCTTGACTTTTGATGAATGCCTTTGTGACTTGAGAGCTTCTATCAACTTAATGCCTATGTCTGATATTACTCGGTTTTAATGCATAATAGTGGGCATTTATGTTTGCTATTCTACATTATTCGGAGTGTTTTCATTGCATATTTGGTATAATTTCATTATTCTAGGTGTTTGGGTCGAATCGGAGCAAAAACGGTGCATTTCAGGATATCTCAGGAAGTTTCAGAAGAATTAGAAGTTGCAGACAAAAGTGATCGATCGGGCAAGTGATATGCCCGATAGGGCAAATGTTCCTGGAAAAATCTGAAGAAAGAGATCGATCAAGCAAAAGGAATTTAGTCGAGCAAAAATGTGAAGTGCCCGATCGGGCAAACACTTGCTCGATCGGGCAGATATCCCGAAGAGAATATGAAATTTTCCTTATTTGCAAATCAAGTCCTCAAACCTATCCAAGTTTTCCTTATTTATTAATTTACTTTTTTAGCCTATAAATACAATGTGTTTTATGTTTTAGAACAAAAGCTTTATTTTATTTTCTGAGAGAATTACTGAGGGAGAGAAGATTCAACCTGTATTTGGAGAAGATTTTTGAACCCTTCTATATATCTATAACTATTTTAATTATGTTTTCTTCTCTGATATTGTGTTGTTCATGATTTGCAATGTTTGAGTAGTTCCATAGTTATGTTTTAGGGTTTCCCAGGGATTTTAGGGTTTGATTGTTAGATTTGTCATAAAGGGTAATAATTGTTAGGTTCTTAGTCTANAACACAAAGAGATTTGGTTTAGAAGTTGGATCTAGTCTAGATGAATAAGTGATTTTGCTTGCGAGAGTATTGTCTTGATTGCTTATGAACAATCGAATCTAAACTGTAATGCATTATCTGTTATTTAAAAGACTGTGAGAGTTTGTCTCTGATAATTTGAGCATAGGGTTTAATACTCTGAGAGGAGATTA
>OVBE01006644.1:307-19551 GCA_900406425.1 Iberis pinnata | reverse complement strand
CTTGATAAACTCCCATATTATCATGTATCATTTCAGTCTTATCCATTTTGTTGCGCATGTGGACAAATGCANACATGTTGATGGACATGAACTACATCTTTACAAACATGCATGTTAGTGGACAAATGCATCGTATTGTCCACTACATGTAGATGGACATAATCAACACAAATGCATTCACTGAATTTTCGAACAATAAATAACAATACGAAGACATACAAAATATATAAAGTTTACATGCCACCTTATGTTCTTCTCGTTAATGCTCCAACAAAGAAGATGAAGATCATATGTCATATTAATTAGTGGAATATGACATCGATTTTGTCCACCGGTTCCAACCATTACATGTTGGATAAAAGTCATCATTACAACTTATCATTTAATGCTCTTTATTAGCATTTAATGCTTGTTTAACACTTTTTGGAGGGTAGTTTCGTCATTTATCTCTACCACAAACTCACCTCATTGTGGTATATGTCACAAGTTGATCAATTTATGGTATTTTCCATAAACATATTAAAAAATATGGTAGTTTCAACAAATTTCCCTTTTTTTTTTAACTAAAAAAATGATAGTTTTGGTAACTGCACAATAATATATTTTAGAGCAATATTGGGCCTGGCCCAAAACTCATTAGTTTGTGAAGCCCTAAATTACCGAGAACGTTACGTTTGGAAAACAAATTTTTTGGATAACCGCTCGCTATAAAACGTCTGCATAAACCTCTTCTCTAGGGTTTTAAGTCTTACTTGCCGCTTCATTTCGCTGACGTTTAGCTCAAAATGGGTTTCTGGGGTTAGTTTCTCTCTTCGATCAACGCAAGCTGATTGACCTAATCTCTTCTATGGTGTCATTTTCCAAGAACGCGATTTCTTGGTTTCTGATTGAGTTTTTTGTAACATTTTCCAGGACTTGAAATCAAACCTGAGAAACCACAATCTTATGATCCGAAAAATGAAGATGGGAAGCTTCACGTAACGCAGGTACTATTCTTGTTTTTTCTACCATGAAAGATTGTGTATAAATCGTTGATGCTAATTTGGTTGAACCATTCAGGCGACTCTAGGCGCAGGTTCTGGGAAAGAGAAAAGTGTGATTCAGTGTTCAGTAGGAGAGAAGACGCCTGTTTACTTGTGTTCATTGTTGCCAAACAAAATCGAATGTTGTCCTTTGAATCTTGAGTTTGATGACGATGACGAGATAGTTATCTTCTCTGTGACTGGTGACAGAAGCATCCATCTTTCTGGATACTTGGAGGCTTATGAGGAAGAAGAATATGAACAGCAGGACGAAGATGATTCAGATGGTATTGATATTGCTGAATCTGATTCAGAGGAGAACTCTGACTATGATCACATGGATGACTTTGAGGACTTCATTGATAACGATCTTGATAACGAACTGGTCCCAAACAGAGGAGGTACAATGGAATTTTAGTAAAATTGGTTTAGCTAAGTGTGAATGCTTTATATCTTGACCCTTCACTCTTGTCTTATAACTACAAGATTTCATAAAGCTAACTGTAAACGTGAATTTTTTTGTTCAAGTTTGGCTTCTTGGTGCAGATCCTTATCTACGTTTGTTATACATCTTTTCTTTCTGATGTTAAAACAAAATGAATGGTGTTTTTGCTAGTTGTAATTGAGGAGATAGAAGATGAAGAGAAACCCACCAAAGATGATACTAAGACTAAACAACCAAAGAAGAAGAGTGAAGCTAGCAAAGAAGAGAACGCAAATAAAAAAATCATTGTCAAAGAGAGTCTGGAAGTTGAAGATGTTGATGATGATGATGAAGACGAAGAAGATGAAGATGAAGATGGTCTTCCTATTCCCAAAAGAGCAGCACCAGAGCCAGAGAATAAGACTGTTGAGAAGATGGAGTTAGATAATAACGAACAAGCTAGCAACAAAAAACGAAAGGCCAAGGCTTCTGAGCAAGATGTTGTACAAGAAAGGTACCCATCTCTTTGATTTCTACAGAAATAGTGAACATATCATATATTTGCTTAGTATTTCCAGTGGTAAGAAGACTAAAAAGAAGAAAAATCAGAAAGAAAAGAAGAAAGGGGAAGGTGTCGAACTGGAAAAGCAGGAAACCAGTCAAAGTGGAACAGTAAACAATGACATGTGACAACTCTTGACTCTGAATTTGAAAGATTTTTGGATAACAGAACTTATACATGTCATCTGTGAAATATCAGTAAAGAAATCTTTGTGATGTATAAAAGCGGTTCTTTTATCTAACAAAACTTGTGGTTTTTCTTTGTATTGCAGGAGTGAAAGCACCAAGACCCCAGAGAAATCTGCTGACAAGAAAAATAAAAAGAAAAAGAAGAAATCAAACGAGGAAGCTACCGTGGAGAGTAAAACCATTAAAAATACTGTTGAGAAACCAAAATCAGATTCAAAATCTGAGCAGAAACAAGTGAACTCAAAGGCTTCTCAAGAACGGACATATCGAAATGGGCTTGTTGTTGAAGAGTTACAGATGGGCAAACCCAACGGCAAGAGAGCTTCTCCTGGAAATCAGGTTTGTGTGTACCTTGTGGACTCATTAATGCTTAATTCCTATGATAGTGCATCAGTGTAGTTCCTTAGCCTTACTATGTTTTCCTAAGGGTGTTTTCGGGACTTTATTGGGTCTCTTATTATGCAGAGCTTATATTTGTTTGTTTATGGGGTACAGGTTAGTGTCCGCTACATTGGAAAACTTCAGAAGAATGGGAAGATATTCGATTCGAACATTGGAAAAGCACCTTTTAAATTCCGTCTAGGTTGGTGTTTTGAACTTTGCAAAGTGGTTGATAATTACAGTTTCTGACTGGTACTTGTTGTAACAAGCAGGTGTTGGACAAGTCATTAAGGGATGGGATGTTGGCGTAAATGGTAATCTAATGTCTTACCACTTCGCTTATAATTGTGTGAGTGTGTGTGCATCATGTTGTTCTGATATCAAGTTTTTTTGTTGTTAATTTCACAGGAATGCGTGTTGGTGACAAAAGAAAACTTACAATTCCTCCATCAATGGGGTAAATGAATTAAAAATCACTTGACTTGTTGAATAATCTTCCTAGTTGGGTTATTTTATGGATTTGTAATGTTTTGGGATGGTCTGGTTCACAGATATGGGGAGCGCGGTGCTGGTCCTCAGATTCCTCCTAACGCATGGCTGACTTTTGATGTGGAACTGATTGATGTTAGGTGAAACAGCTCCCCCTGGTTCTTGGATAGGTTGAATCTATATGATATGTTGCAACTTTTTTTGAGGGTGTGGTTGTAGTTGCTAAAGATTGAATCTTTCCTTTGAACTCTTGAATCTTTTGGAAAACAAATGATGTATGTTTCCCCCACAAGGCCATGACATTTGTTTTAGGTTGTCTTCTTCTCTGGTTTATTTCAACTAGCTATATCCCTTGTGCTCCTCTTTTCCCAATTCAAAATTATACTTGAGAATTTTTTCAAAAATACCACTTTGTTGTGAGAAGCTTTTGAAAAATGCCACAATTTCTCAATTTTGCAAAAAATACCACATTGTTGTGGTAGTGGGCAATTTTTTGGGCTATTTTGCCCTTGTACCAAACCACAACAATTTTTTTCCACGTGCTTTTTTTAGGTGAGTATTTAATGAGCTGTTAAATTAATAAATGAAGAGAAATTGTGTTATAGAAGAAAAACAAAACAAAAATATGTCATATAATTTTTCTCTCTCCTTCTTTCTTCTTCCTTCTCTTCTTATGCTTAGCTCTCAGATCTGGCAACATCGACGGCTACCATAGCGCAGGTTGCCGGATTCTCTTGATTTTCTTTTTCTCCATTTCTAGGTCATCCCAGTGTGTCGTGGTGATGGCGTCGGTGCTTCCTCTTTCGTCTTCTGATTACGCTGTCGGTGATGTCGGGTTTGTCTGTCTCGCCTCCGGCGGGACAAATTGGATCTCAACCGGCTCTCTCATCGGCGATTTGTTCGGTTCAGCGGTTGGCTCCTCCTCCTCCTTCCTCGCTTCCCTCTCCGTCTCCGGTTTCACATGCTCGTCGGTAGGTCGCCTCGGTGTGCTCGCCTTGGTGGTTGCGGTTGTGTTCGCGGTTGGTCTCGGGTAGTTCCTGGCTAGATCGAGTCTTTTCAAGTCTTTGCTTCGTTTGCTTCCCGTTTTGCTTTTTAGTTTTATTGCTGTGATTTTTCCTTAGTGGACATGTTTTTAATGGAAAATATGGACAACCTGTGGAGTCTGTTACTGGTGTACATGTTTTTAGTGGACAAAATGGAAAATGTGTTAATGGACATGGACGTGATACGATTTCAAATGGACAATATTTGGGTGGACATTATTTGTACAAGACCTCTAATATAAATTTCAGTCCATGTCTATCTAGAATATAACATCGTTTTAAGTTTATGTATTTATAAATTGCGAACAGTAATTAATTACTCGATATGGTAATATAACTTTTAATTTCATGAATGTGTTTTGTAGACTACTGGACAAGTTTGTATATTTTGTCCATCGTGTTACCTCTCACGTCGAGATATATTTTGTCCATGTGTGTTAAATTAACAATAAACTATACAAGCCTAAATGCATTCTAAACTAGCTAAATTAACAATAAAATGAAGGTTAAAACATGCACAAAACACAACATATCAGGGACACCTAGTTAGTGGACAACATTTTTCAGGTGGACAAACCAATTTCTCGTGGATGGGATCATTAGAAATTCCACGGTCGTAGACAGAAACGTTCGGAAGTTTGGATGGACGAGATCTTACTCGTGGTTTGCACACAATATACTAAAGTGTTTAACAAATTGTTACAAGGTGAACTCCTTAACATTATTTGTCGTCTTCTTCTCTGATAGTGGTATTGCATGTCCACTCAATTCGTGACTGGACTGGTGGACATGTCTCGGATCCGGATCTCCATCTTTGGTTGACGATCTCCTGTGATATTTGTGGACAACTTTTGTACCTTTTGTATCTCGTGGGCTTAAGTGACCATGTCTATGGAAACATATGGACAGTCTGATATAACATGTCCATATGAACACTAGGATATAACTCGTCCATTGAGTTTTTATTGGTTCACAATCTGGATATTACATCTCTTACGTCCCTTGGCATATTCTTCCGATATATGGAAATATATGGAAAGTTCGATATAACTCGTCCATATGTCTATTAGACTTTGTAGTGTACACTGAAACATGTAGACGAGTTTGTAAAACTTCTCTATCATAGTTTGGGTACTTTATTTAGAATCCCTATTTACTTAAAATCTTAAACATACCAAAATTAATACATAGTTTAGTCTACATATTGAGGGCATTGTTCTTAAAAATTAGATACCAACATTTGTGTTCAACATAAACATATACACTTAATCATACACACAATTAATGGCTTAAACTATAATGGCTTAAATTACATCATAACCACATATGGAAGACCTATTCTAGAAAAAGACATCATGGACATATTTATTTAAAAGTAAAAAATATCACCTCATATGTGGACAACTTTACCTCAAAGTCTTATCTCTCACAAACGTGTCCCTCACAAATGTGTCCCTCGAAAACGACGTCGTGGACAATCTGGTAGACAATATGTAGCTTTTGTCTTTTGAAATTATAATTAGGTTTTTCTGGTAGACAAGATGTAGTTTTTGTGTTTTAACTTTCATTTTTTTTAAGTTGATCGATGCTTATGGACATTTTATTTAAACTTGTCCATAAATATGACAGCTCATCATTCGATAGTTAATCTAGATATAATATAATACATTGACAAATTTACAACATTTTTTAGACTAAAAACATAAGGACATGAAAACATTGTACTTAAAAGTTAAAAACTACCATTGTTTAAACCACCAACTCAAGTATTTCTTCTATCGGCTTCATAATCTCGTCCACCTGGTTATTAGTTTACCCGCGCTGAAACGAACAGCCTGGGTGGGAGTTTCGACGGCTGAAACCGAAATCCTCAGAGGCTCTTTTGTGGACAGTCTCTGCTTGCTTGGACTCAGGTGCATGTGAATCCCTATTCTTCTTTCATTGAGATTCTTTACGTTGGTGGAGGCTGACAATTTTTGTGTGAAATAGAATGAAATCCATAAAAAAAGTGAAATGGAGATGAAGATGATAAAAAGAAATTGAAGAGAGAAGAAGAAAATTGAGCGTAGTGAGAGGGAAGAGAGAGGAAAGAAGAGATAAGATTGGTTAAATTAATTGATTTGACATGACAATTACTATTTTAAATTTTGAATAATATTTTTTTAAATAATTGATGCTCAACAAAGAAAACAAAAAAATTGTAAAATCAAACATATGATATAAATATCTTTTTCTATCACCTAATATGGCATATTGAAAAAAGTACAAATATTATGGTATTATTGGTAATAATAGCTTATTTATATGATACAAAAAGTAATTAAAACACCTAATATCTTAATATTTTGATCAGTGATTAAATTAATTTTTGATTTTAAAAGCAATTAAAAAAAAAAAATTTCACTATCATAGAAAGATATGGAAAGTCTGTAATCAAGTCTCTTTCAAGTGACGTTGTAGTCAAATACCGTCAGAAGCGGTATTGACCAGTGTCTTTTGACTTTTCTGTTGACCAGTTTATTTTTTTTATGTTCATACGTACATCACCATCGTTAATCTCTCTGGCTTGTTCGCATTTTTCCATTGTATTTGATCTCAATATGTTTATTTGTTCATCGATAATTAGAGTTTAGAGAGTGCAAAAAGTAACATGTTCCAAAAGTATTACAAATCAGCATGGATACTAGAACTGATGCATAAGAAGAAGGGTTTTACATAAGTTTCTACTATTACCATTCTAAAGATAAAAGATAAATAAAACCGTAGTTTTCAGCTTTTAACGGTGATTCTCTGAGCTCAAATTGTAGTTTCGCATCGTAGAACTAACCTTCTTAAGTATCTTTTGCCATTCTGTTTCTTCCTCTGTTTCATTTCATACATGGAATTATCATAGAAGAAGGAAAAAAAAAGAAGCAAGGAATTGTTACCTTGGTGAGCATCTCCATGAAGCTGCCTTTTAGCTTCTTTCAAGAAAGAGACCACTTTAGGATTCATTCGATTATCATCTTGTTTAAGACAAATGTCTCCAACTTTTGCACACGTAACTTTGTCAGTGTAAGGACCTTGTTTCCACAATAGTCTGAAATTGCATCCACACACTTCGCTCCCTTCCTCGTCCTGATCATGCTTCTCTCTTTTCACCTATCCAAACAACGTAAAGTTTCAAGCTTTAGTGATTTCAAGCTCCAAATTGTGATTTCAAGATTCTAATTCTCACCTCAACGACCACTGCGTCGTAGAACTTGACTTCTCCGGCGAGGGAAGGACACGTGGCACAGACGGTGGTTCCTTCACAGATTGTGGGACATTCGAGGTCTTGCATCTGAATCGAAGATGCACGGAACCTCTCTTCGAAGACTTTTAACTCGTCGGAGTTCTTAAAATCTTCCGGCGAGTAAACCTCGTCGTAGGCGTAGGAGAAGCCGTTGAAGGTAACCACCAAAGAGTCGCACATCTCCCACACATCCACTCCGTACCAAGCCTCGTCCTCCGGTGACCGGAACTCAATTTCCGGCCAGGTTTCTTCGTCGGAGAAACCATCAATGATTATAGTAGGAATGCTAGGACTACACATATCAGACATTTCTATTGGTTTTGGTGGCTTGAGTGCTGAGACAATGCCATTACCATGCAAGCTATTTTATAGACCCAAAAGCTTTGTAAAAATTAGAAAAATGTCAATTTTTTTTCTCATAGCATTCTAAAACTAGTTAAAATACATTCATTTTTTATTTTTCAAATCCAATTTTATTATTTAACACTCATTCAACTTTTACATATTATAATACTTTATTAAAAAATTCAACTCTTAACTACCATTTTATTTTATATATCATTCTTTTATGTTTCATATTTTTATAATTACTTATTGTTAATAGTTTTTTTAATCCAAATTTAGAAAAATAAGTTTATTTATTGAGTAAATAACTATGAATTTTGATATAATATTTTACTTTTAAAATATATATATTCTATCAAATAACTAATTTTAAAAATTGTGAATAAAATAATTGTCTACAAATCGGTAAGATCATTTCGAAAGTGACACGTGACATAAGAAATATATATCTTCCTCTTATAAAATGTTTTCTTTCATTGGTCAATCTCGCACCATAAATTTATCCCCAAAAATTACTAGCTCTTTACATCACTCATTTCAACTTCTAGTTGCATTTATTTAACAATTGATTTTTTTCAACTATTTACAGTGCCTTTAGCATTCAACACTTTCTTTTTCATTCCACCTCATTTTCTCTTTCTTCCACATAAGTATTCAACATTTACTCATTGTACAATGGTTGAGATAATTTAACACCCTCTTTCTCACTTTTAACCTTCCACATCATCACTTCTCTCCTCCACATATTTATTCAACGCCAACTAAATTTTTATACTCTACAATAGTTTTGTGTAATAAAATTCAATATCTCACCCCACCACTTTTATTTCATATATTTTTTTATTTTCTTACATCTATAATTCTATGACTAAAATTAATAATAATCAATTAGAACTAAACTAAAACAATTAAAATCATATCTTTTGAAAAAATTATTTTCTTGTTATACTTACATTATTTTTACAAATAACAAACACAAGATATTTGTTTTTAATTAAAATTTTAAAATTGTAAAAACCTTGGGTGCAATACGACATATTTTTTTTATTGCATATTTATTTTTGTATTGTAGATTTATTTCTTGTATTGCAGATTTATTTCCGTTGATAACTTTTTCTGTGTCAAAAGGATTATTATTGGGATCCATTGATAACTTTTTCTGTGTCAAAATCAAATGAAACAAGTTTCTATTTATAGAGATGGAAAAATTATGAATTTTGATATAAAATTTATAAATATAAAAAATAATTCATTATACAATAATCGAGCACAAATAATTTGGATGAAAAAAATATCTAGAATCTCAAAAACCAATAGAAATTCAAAACATAACATTATCAATATACAATAAATATTTAATTTTTGGCAATCAATCTCATGATGACACGTGTCATCATGGGACCCAAAGTTGTTATTCAACTCGGTTGAATAGATTCAACCTCATTTATACCACCTCATTTGTTTTTTTATTCAACCCCCATTGTAGGTATTAAGTAGTTGAATAAATTTTTTAACCCTTCATTGTAAGTAGTCTTACAATAGTTTGTTTAATAAATTCAACATTTTACCCCACCACTTTTATTTCATATATTATTTTTATGTTCTATATTTTTGTAATTATATCTAATAAAACTTAGTGTTTGAATTTAAATTAATTAGATTATAATTAAAATAAACTCTATAAGAATGAATTTTTTTTTTTTAATAATAAAAAGGGAAATTTGTGTTTTTTCTATGTCCAAATTTAATGAAACATGTGTGTATTTATAGAGAAAAATTTTAGGAATTTTCATATAATTTTCATTCTTATAAAATATATATTTTTAAAAAAATCAAAAAATCTCTCAGACCAATTACAAGATGACATTTGTTCTCTTATCTCTAAAAATTTATCTTTTCTCATGCGATTGGTCCATGTTGCATAAAGAAAAACAAACTCTAGATTCAACATGTTAAAATATTTCAACACAACTATTGTCATCGCATTTTTTAAAAACAAATTCAACACTTCATTATATAGATCTATACTATAAAAAAGGGTTGGGCTCACCAAAATTTGATATGTCATCTTTACATCACCAAAATATAATATATATATATATATATATATATATATTAAAAAAAGATAAGTTGTATCTCATTAATATTTGTTCTTTTAGATTACTAGAAGATAATATTAGTGATGAATAGTGGTCAAAAATAAATCACATATTAACATATTTATATTATCTTCTAACTCCATTTTGACAACTTATCCAAATGTCAAGGATGCTTCATGTCAAAATAAATTGTTGATCAAAAATTTAAAGATGACAACTTACCCAAATGTCAAGGATGGTTCATCTAGAGTTTTCTCTTAAGAAATAAAAACTTATAGAAAAATGAAATTCTCAAAAATATGACAAAAACTAGAGATATTCTCAAAATATCATACACTTTTGTTCCAAAAATACCACAAATTTAAATAACTTTAAAACTTTAAATTTAAATTTTAAACCCAAAAAATCAAACCTTACTCTCTTCAAAACTAAACCCTAAACTCTATTTAGTTAATCCAAACCCAAAATTTTTAATTATGAACACTTATTAATTCACCTTTTATATTTGTGATATTTTTGAGAAAAAAAATTAATGGTAGTTTTGAAACTTTTGGGAGTTTTGTGTTTTTAGAGCATCTCCAATAGAGAAATTCTTTAAAAGTTTCTTAATAAAAAAAATAATATTATTTTAAGAGTTTTAAGAAATTTATTGAATAGTGCAAGAAACCCAAGAGTAAAAATGTGTGAATAGTGCAAGAGTCAACTCTTATATAAGAGTTTAAGAAATTTTTCTCTCCAAATTTCTTAACATTTTATTATATTTTATTGTTAAGAAACCTTTAAAAAACCTTGTTGGAGATGGTCTTAGAATTTGAACTTCTCTTTGCGGTATTTCATGGACTTCTTCTAAAAAAGTTAGTTTTTTTTTTACTATTTCTAATTACAAAAAAGTCAATTATTCTTATGATATTTTAAATATATTCTACATAAAATTATAAATTTGGGAAATACCATTTTATATACATATTATACCCTATAATTAATAAACTAACCACTACCACATACCTACATTCTCTCTCCATCCACAATATACATTATATACATATATACCCCTCTTTTCTTTTTCCTTTTGTTTTCTTTTTTTACAAGATATTTTTTTGTTAGTTTCATAAAATTGTTTTTTGCTAATCTCAATTTTTTGTGACTAATTTGTTTTTATTACTTATTTTTGGGTTCTAGATTTATGATTTAGAGTTTATATTTTGAGGTTTTGGGTTTGTAATTTGGGTTTATGATTTATATTTTTGGGTTCTGGATTTTTATTTTGGGATATGGGTTTATATTTTGGGGTTTTGAGTTTTTGGAGTTTTAAGTTTCTATTTTGGATTTTAAGTTCATATTTTGGGGTTTGGGTTTATTTACGATTTTGGGTTTATATTTTGGTGTTTTGTGTTTATATTTTGGGTTATGGGTTTATATATTGGAATTTTGGGTTTTTTGTTTCTATTTTGGGATTTTTGGTTTATTTTTTTGGTTTCTATTTTCGGGTTTGTTTTGGGGTTTTTGATTTTTATTTTGGGGGTTTTGGGTTTCTATTTTGGTGTTTTGAGTTTGCATACATCGATAGTCCGACTATTATTTTCAGTGGTCAGACTATTCTTGGGTTTATATTTCATTGACCAAATTCACTATTCATTATTTAAAAAATATAAATTCATTTTAAATAATTTTTGTCACGTTATATTCATAAAAAATTGTGTTTTTGTAAATAAGTTTTTATTATTTGATTATTTGAACTAAAATGCTTAATCTATAAAAAAAGAATGAAAGATTGGAATAAAATAAAAAAAACTCACTTACAGTGTGCTGGAGATAGATGGTAAGAAGGAGATATGTACTGCATAATAAAACCAAATAACTAATTATACAAACTAATGTACATTCACCTAATATTACTACTTCTTTTCTATATTCAACTAATTAGCCCTATAAATTTTAGTGTAAGAAAAAAGCAAGGTGACATTTTTTGGCAACTTATTTTAATAATACATTACAAAGTTACATCCAAGATAATATACAAGGAGACAACCAAACTTTCTCTCTCTAACATCACCTTCTTCTGTTCTTTCCGAAGTGCTCCTTCCGCCGCTAGCGACTGGCTCTTCAGTCGGCGCTAAACGGCCACCTTCCGTTTCTTTTTTTTCTTTTTATTTTTTTTTCTTTTCTCGGTCTCCTCCCCCTCGTTTTGCTTGTTCCAGACTATGTAGATTTCTTCTGCAGTTTCACCGGATGAGATCTTCAGATCGGCTTGCACGGCCTTCCTCCTTTACTATTTCGCTGCTATTGGCTATGCTTTGTGCTTTCACTTCTTTATTTTATTTCGGATTTAGCCAGCGGTGTCAGTGGATAGGAAGTCAAAGACAACATCTCGATTTTGAAGATCTCCGGTTAAGGTGGTCGCGGTGGTTCCTCCGGAAGTCCGGTTCGACTTTGTAGTGGGTGGTGTTTTGTTCTTCTGCTCTTCATCTGAAGTTATCTTTCTGGTTGTGTGGTTCCTTGACCGCCGATGTTGGTGATGCTTGGTGGATGGTCCGATTAACAGAACTTGGCTCTTTTCAGAAGTTGGCTCTTGACGGCGGCAAGGTTTTCTACACCCTTAGGGCACACTTCAGTTTGTTGGACTTGAGCATGGGCTTTATTTGTCTTTTTGGAAGCTCATTTTGGTTATAGCCCATTTATATTTTGACCTTACTTGTTATGTTTTAATTTCTTTTCTTTTTATATTGGCATCACTTGGTTTATATTAGCTCTAGGATTACACCAATTTAGGTTCACTTTCCTATCTACAATCGTCTGTTTCGGTTTTATATAGGTTATCAGCGATTTAGAGGAAAGTCTTACAGTTTGTAGTTTAGTTTCTACTAGACTACGTTCTCCTTCGGGAGTTCAAATTCGCTTCGGCGATTGTTATTACCTCTTGTATGAGGTCATTAGCCCTCTGTGGGTTTTCAACTTCCTCGTAGTGGGATCTTATGTACCTAATGTTGGGTTGTATTTTCTAATATAATACTCCCTCCATATCTTAATACTTGATTTTTTTAGAGTTTTCACACATATTAAGAAAGTAATAATTATATTGTTTATTTCTCTCTCTTTAAATCACTTTAAGTGTATTCTCCAAATTTCAATGCTTAAAAATTAATTATTTATATAATAAAGTTATAATTATTGTCTTGTAATAATTGTTTCTAGTCAAAAAGTGTGATTGAATCTTTTTGAGAAAAGAAAAGTATTAACTAAAAGGTTAAAAATCAAGCTTTGTGAAACAAAAAATAAAAGCTAGAAAATCTAGTATTATAAAACAGAGATAGTATAATACTATTTGATAACAACAAAAAAAAATAAATAATATACAAAGAGTTGATAAATTTCTAGCATGTTTGGAAACAGTATCAAAGCTCAAAAGAGGAAGACTAATTTCGGGGATTTATCATTGTTACTCCGACTTCTGTTTGTAATTGCACTTTTATTATTAATGTTAGTGGACGACAAAGAAGAAAAGCAAGAGTATCAACTGTTTGATTAGACTTCTATGTAAATATTTAAAACTAAGATAGTAAGATGAGAATAGAACTTCATATAGGCTTTGATATCATTTATTGGATAAAGTCCCTTAATGTGAAGCTTGTCCATATCATTTAGCTGCAAATGCTTCTATAAAATGGTGTACAATTAATGATTATCCCCATGTAGAACCACAATTAAGTATCCTAGCCGAGCAAGATGTGATAAGGACTCTTGATAGCTTGTGCAGAAGACGTGGCTGGGACTGTTGCTTTGCCTAGAAAGGTGACATATAGGACCTTTTAAATTTGATTCTATTAATTTTTTCTTTTATTTATTATATCCACGTTTATTTCTTCATGATCTTTTACAAATAAATATATAGTCCTTTAAAAAAAAGTCTCTCTTCCTCTTCTTCTCTACTCCACTAGGTTGATTCAAGTAACTGCGATCTTCTAATGAAAATTTGCTTACTTTTGTTTCTTTAGCCAATTCATATGCTTGCACCATCTTGTTTAACTATGTTTGTGTTGAATCAAGGGTCTTGGAACTATGATTTAGGTTCGTCTTTGAAAGGGGAAATGATTTTATTGATTATTTACAAGGAGAGTTGAGCTCGTCCACATGTCGGACTACTTTAATTTCATATTATACTTTGTAAGTGTTTTTCTGTTTATTCTCTCGATTCTCTCATTAGATTTTCTCTCTGGATTTTTCAGCCTAGTTTTCTTTGGTCTCGAATCCCTTTTTATAATGCCTAGTTGCAATTATCATTCTTCTGACAACTATGAGGAGTTAGTGACTAGCTCGGCACCTATTAGGCATGGCCTAGGCCTAGCTCGGCTAGGTCTGTATGACATAGTCACTAGGTTGGCGACTACCCCGAGTTGTTGGGTCTTAGTGCGCTCGTCGTTTACCTTATTTGTCTGTGAAAGATTCATGGGTTTATGAATGGTTTGGACATACTCCTAGGCCTTGTTCATGGGTCATGAACCCATACCCAACAATATGTTCCATGATATTACTCGATCTTAATGCTTTCAAGTGAGCATTTATGTTTACTATTAAGCGTAATCCGAGTGTTTTCCTTGCAATTTGGTATTTTTTACAAGCTTCTAGGTAATTGGGTCGTTCTGGAACAAAAAGACGAATTTCTGCACAAAACAGATGCAAATTGACATATGCAGTTGCAGAGTCCAGTAGGAGGGTAAAATGTTTTCCAATGTTTTAAGATGTTCCCATCGATGGATTTAGCTGAAATTTGGTAGCAAGATAGCCACGTGAGTTAGCTTTCATATGAAAGTGGTTTGAAGTCAATCCATTGGTTCAATCAAAATTTATGTCTATTTTACTGAAGACTGGTCAAGCTGACTCGCAAAATAAGATCGCGCAAAAATCCCCTGGAATGCCCGATCGATATCTGAGTGCCCGATCGGGAAACCTCTTGGAGTTCTCCAAAAGAGTGCTCGATCGAGTGCCCGATCATTCTCCAAAGTGCCCGATCGATCCCTTCACCCGAGAACTTTTAGAAGATTTCAAAAATTTCCAGAATTGGTTCTCAAGGCTATCCTTTATTTTATTTTGGTTTTCCTTTTTCTTAGTACTATATAAGCCTTGGGGCTTGGTTTTATTTCACCTAATCTTTATTTTATTCTAAGTTTTCACTGGGGAGACGAATCATGAACCTCTGTGGAGAAGATTTCTGAACCCTTGTTTATATATTTTCCTCTTTTAAAACGTTTTCTTTCATTGGTCCATCTGGCACAATAAATTTATCCCCAAAAATTACTAGCTATTTACATCACTCATTTCAGCTTCTAGTTGCATTTATTTAACTATTGATTTTTTTTCAACTATCCCATTGTACAATGCCTTCAACATTCATCACTTTCTTTTTCATTCAACCTCATTTTCTCTTTCTTCCACATCATTATTCAACATTTAGGCTATGTACAATGGTATAAATAATTCAATCTCCTCTTTCTCACTTTTAACCTTCCACATCATCACCTCTCTCCTCCACATATTAATTCAACACATATTCAACTTTTATACTCTACAATAGTTTTGTTTAATAAAATTCAACACTTTACCCCACCATTTTTTATTTCATATATTTATAATTTTTTACATTTATAATTCTTGTATTGCAGATTTATTTTTCGTATTGCAGATTTATTTATTGTATTGCAAATTTATTTTTCTTTTGCAGATTTATTGTGTATTGCAGATTTATTTTCATTTACATGGGAGATTTATTTTTGTATTGCAGATTTATTATGGGTCAATTAAATGAATATACAAATGTAGGGTAGAAATGAAAAATATGACACCAATACGTATTATGATATATATCTGATCGATATGGGTCGATTATCGCGATTATGCCCCTAAACTCATCCACACGTCGGCCATTGAGTAAGTCGCCTACTTGGTGCATGATTTTGTGTCAGGTGGCGATTCTTGCACTGTACAAGTCCTTTCGTTGCTGTCAGTTCTCTATCATAGCGAGCACATAATATAATTTGAATTTCCCCCTAAAATGCATCGTCTCTCTCGCCAAGGTTTTATATTACCAGGGAAAAAAAATTTCTCTGCAAAAAAAAAAAAAGAGATGGATGGTATACCAAATGCAGGAGCTGCGGATGAACCTAGAAGAATGAAAATGGTAAGGAAGTTCTTACATATGTCTTCTTATCCCCGTCGTACCCATTTCTGACAATGGGACAGAGTTGTTGTCGTCATATTTTATCACTTTATAATATAGTAGATTTTGAATCAGAATTGGTTTTTGTTTTACTCGCCAAATTTTTTGTTTTTGTTTCAACAATTTTGTCGTAATCCAAAACCATGGAAAGTATACCCACAACGATGGAAAGTATACCCAAATCGAAGAAAAACAAACCCCAAATCGATGGAAAAGAAATCCAAATCGATGGAAATAAACCCCAAATCCATGGAAAATAAACCCAAATTCATGGAAAATAAACCCCAAATCGATGGAAATAAACACCAAATCCATGGAAAATAAACCCTAAATCCATAGAAAATAAACCCAAATCCATGGAAATAAACCCCAAATCCATGGAAATAAACCTCAAATACATGGAAAATAAACCCAAATACATGGAAAATAAATCCAAACACATGGAAAATAAATCCAAACACATGGAAAATAAACCCAAACACATGGAAAATAAACTCAAACACATGGAAAATAAACCCAAACACATAGAAAATAAACCCAAACAAATAGACAGACTTGTGCATTAGTCGGTGTAATAGGCAGAAGTTAGTAGACTGTATACCTTTTTCGAAAGTAGTACTTCACATACCAAATACATGGAAAATAAACCCAAATACATGGAATATAAACCCATATAGATCGAAAATAAACCCAAACAAACGAAAATAAACCCAAATACATGGAAAATAAATCTAAATACATGGAAAATAAACCTAAATACATGGAAAATAAATCCAAATACATGAAAAATAAACCCAAATACATGGAAAATAAACCCAAACAAACGAAAATAAACCCAAATACATGGAAAATAAACCCAAACAAATAGACAGACTTGTACATTAGTCGGTGTAATACGCAGAAGTTAGTAGACTGTATACCCTTTACGAAAATAGTACTTCATATACTAATCATCGTGTTAATTTTCTTGCCAACTTGGAAGCCAGGACCTAGTGACACTTGTTATAGAAACGCAACATAAATCAAATAGAGGAACATGGTACTTCACTCCTACGCCAAATATGGAGAGAAAACAAATCCTTATATATTTTAGGAATGCCATATTCCGACCTTCTCAACCTTGTAGCTACAACAATACAATTCCGCGGTTTTTTTAACAACATGACATTGTCATATCAGTATCCACAATGGATGAATGTTGGAGATGATACAATACTTGAGCCCGAGTACATTAAAGAAGATAATCATGTTGTGCAGTTTGTCACTATGCGAAGAGAAATAGAAGAAGTGGACATGTTCGTTAGTATTAATCCAGAGCAACTAGCCGGTGGTAATGAATATTGTATATGGAACTAGACACCAAACTACGAAAGGTCTGCTAATGACGACGATACGAGTAGCAGGGAGGAAGGTTACAAATCAACAAGCAAGATGTATCATGACTTTGCCATGCTTGCTTTCGAGGGCGAAGGAGAAGAAGACACTTCGCAACCTTTCACACATAATCAATGTGTGGTTGCCCCCAAACGAGTCTGGCAGTGTATCTGACGAAGGTAGGGCCAAAATGACAGGTGAACAGAGTATTGGGGAAGGTGTACTAACTACTGTCAACGAGGGAGGGAAGGGACCATCATTTCAAGTGAATGTACGTTCGGATCCCCCGCATACTATATGAGGATATTGCCAATGCAGCCAGAAATTATTGGTACGAGCAGAGACGTACCACAGAACGCCATGTTAATTGAGAAAAGGAACAATACAGTTGCTAGGCGACTATTTCAAACATCATCATAATCGAGTAATGATGAATCAGATGGCGAGACGGACCAGTATTTTCAGCAATCTATTGCCTCTTGGGTTGAGGATGATGAAACACATCACAATGTTTTCTCAAAAGACATCAATGACTCGTTCGCTGTTTTCTCGCGATGCGACCCCTGTGTTCAATGATTTATCTATTGAAGGTATTTAGTAAGCGAACTTAAACATATTATACAGTATACCGACTACCACATCTTCAATTGTAAATGTTGTAATTCTGTTTTGTATTGATCTGCAGGAGTTGATTCCACTCTGTTTGACATTACTTACGAGGGAGATAAAATCTTTGTCGGAAGAGTGTTTAGGAACAAGGATGATTGTAAGATAAAAATTGCAATCAAGGCAATAAACAGAAAGTATAACTTCAGAACAACAAGATCTTCTCCTGGATGTATGGTGTTGAAGTGCATGTCAAACCGTTGCCCATGGCGAGTGTATGTAACAAAGGTCGATGCCTCAGACAATTTCCAGATAAGGCAGGAAAAATTGGACCATTGTTGTACGGCTGAGGAACTTAGATATTACCATAAATTGGCAACAACACAAGTAATTGCAGAACTGGTGGCAAAATATTATCTAGGTATCAAGCGCGGACCAACGCCCTTTTTTGTGAGGAAAATAATGCTTGATGATTTTCATGTTAATATATCTTACTGGAAAGCATGGAGGGTGAGGGAGTTATCAATGGACATGGCATTAGGGAGTGTTTATGGAAGTTACGCAATAATGCCAAATTACATGGCTTTGTTAGAACACACCAACAAAGGAAGCAAATGTTACATGGAATTCGAAACTGAACCTGATGGATCGCGTAGATTCAAGTACAATTTCATCACCCTCGCTGCATGTATTCAAAGATTTGCATATATGAGGAAGGTGGTCGTTGTGGATGGAACTTCATTGAAGGCTAGATATGGCGGGACACTTTCAAATTTTTCCATTAGCTTATGGAATAGTTGATATTACTCAGATTTCATGCATTTTAGTGGGCATTTATGCCTGCTAAACTTGCATTATCTGAGCTATTTCTTTGAATTGGAATTTTCTAAGACTTTTAGGTGTTCGGGTCGATTTGGATTAAAAGTGCTGAATTGCTGTTTAATTGGATGGAATCTGACTAAATGAATAATTGAAGAACCAATATGATCTCAGATTGATGAATATGAAGAATTGAAGTCAAGAAGACTTCAGATCAATCAGTCAACCCTTGGACCGATCGGTATGAACATCCGAAGAAAACAGGGACTTTGGATCGACCGGTCTACATCTGGACCGATCGGTCCACAGTAGTCCGGAGAAGACGGACCGATCGGTCTGAGCATGGACCGATCGGTCCAACATGCCTGCGAGATTTTTAAGAAGTTTTCCATTTTTACACCAAAGTC
>OVBE01006643.1:0-19552 GCA_900406425.1 Iberis pinnata | reverse complement strand
CATTTCTATTCACAAATTCTAATCAAATCGGGTGTGAGGGAAATCTTGCTCTCACATATGGTTTTTTACTCTCAAATATGCATCCGATGGATCGATTCTTCGCTACAAAGTCCGCTTGGTTGCTTAAGGATATTCCCAGCAACTTGATGTAGATTACTCTGATACATTCAATCATGTAATTAAAGTAACCACCATTCGTATTGTGCTAAACATTGTTGTGAGTAACTCATGGCCATTGAAGCATCTTGATGTTAATAATGTTTTTTACAAGGCTCATTGCAGGAAGAAGTCTATGTCACATAACCTCCTGGATTTATCAACAAGGACAATCCTACTCACGTTTTTCGTCTTTGAAAGGCACTATATAAGCTTAATAAATCTCCTCGTGCTTGGTATCAAGAGTTGAGACATCATCTACTTGCTGCTGGTTTTGTTAATTCAATGGCGGATGCTTCATTATTTATCAAGTGCAAAGACAAGGGTATTATTTTCATGCTTATTTATGTTGATGACATAATCTTAACTGGGAATGATTCAACACTGTTGCATGCTACTTTTGCTCTCTGTTTCATCGATTTCCATCAAAGATCCAAAAGATCTGAATTAATTCTTCAGGATTAAAGCCACATGGACAAGTCAGGGTCTTCATCTTAGACATCGACGATATATTATGGATCTTTTATAGCGCTTAAACATGAGAGAAGCTAAGTCGTGTTCCACTTCTATGGCCACAAACTACAAAATGTCTCGTCTCTCTAGAAAAACACTTAGTGATCCAACTGAATATCACTTCACAATCAGCAGTCTTCAATACTTGGCATTTATAAGACCAAATATCTCTTATGCGGTTAATCGGTTCTCTTAATTTATGCACAAACCAACATATATCAGTGACAGGCTACAAAACGTCTTCTACGGTAGCTTGCTAGAACAAGCTCTCATGGTATTTTCTACTCGATTTCTAATGGTATCTCATTACATGCTTATTCTGATGCTGATTGGGCCAGAGATCTCGATGATTTTGTCTCAACCAATGCCTACATTATTTATTTGGGAAAACATCTAATATCTTGGTCCTCGTAGAAACATAAGGGTGTAGCTCGGTCTAGTACCGAGGAAAAGTATCGTTCAGTTCCTAATTCATTGTTGGAGGTCTCCTGGATTGTATCTCTGTTACGAGAGCTCGATATTCCTCTCCACCATTTATGTCATCTATTGTGACAATGTTGGTGCCACATACCTTTGTGCCGATCTGGTTTTCCTTCCATAATGAAACATTTGGCTCTAGACTATCATATCATTCGCAAGTAAATAATGTCAGGTACACTACGAGTTGTTCATGTCTCAAGTCGCGACCAACTAGCCGACACACTCACAAGCCACTTACACGCGCACCGTTTCAGCTCCAAACTTTCAAGATTGGTCTCGCCAAGGCTCCACCATGATCTTGTNGGGGGGGGGGGGGGGGTTATTAAGAAAATAAGGATATCAAATCCGTTTGATTGTTCTGATCAAATCCATTTGATTGTTCTGCTAATATAAATATTTATATTCCTTCCTTTGAATATATACTATGTAATCTTACAATGGCAATACACAAACATAACCTTGACTCTTGCCCAAAAATTAATTATGTTTTGTCTTGATTTATAGCTAACCCATACCAGCCCGTAAAATTCTCCATACAATTGCATATGTTTTTGAAGAGACAATTTTACACTCTAAAGTGAAGAGAATACTGAGGTATCTTAAAGGGACATAGGAAATGGGCATCTCCTTTAAAAAAACACATAATGGACTCTTAAACCTTACAATGACATCGACTAGGTCGACTGTAAACCAACCTTGAAATCAACAAGTGGTTTTCGTACATTTCTACGGGACAACATAATCTCTTTGTTATTAAAGAAACAACATACTTTCTCTAAAATCTCAGTTGAATCAAAATACATATCGCTCTTTCAAACTACCTTTAAAATAACATGGTCAAACAATATGGTGTGAAACCTTGAATTACTACAATCTGATACGCTTGAATTGTATTACGACAACTTGTCATATGTCTCTTATAGCCAACCTAGCCTTACATGCTCGATCAAAGCATTTTAACACTTATTTTCATAATATTAATGTAAGAGTAAGCCTTGACATTCTAATGGTCAAGCATATCCCAACTCAACATTAGTTAGCTGGCATATTCATAAAGTCTCTCTTCATGGTGTAACTCAATTTAGAATAAACAAGTGTCACTAGATTAAATATATGAAAACTTGTAATTAGAAAATAACAAGACTGAAATCAATTCTTCTCTAAAGATCTTTGCTTTAAGAGAAAACTATAGTTGTATATAGATGAATTTTTAGCTCCCTTATAAAAAAAACTTTAGAATGTACATATAGCAACGAGGGTAATGTAATCGAACTTACCGTTATTAGAAGAACCAACTCTATGATTGTGCGATGATGACAGTACATGGAACAAAGCTTTCGAACGGGAATTCATTACTCCCGATGTTTCATATATCATTACATATTTCATCATTGAATATTTTCAGAAACGACGTTTGATTGGTTTATAAAAAATTATACTTTGATTTTTATGGGATTCCTGAATTATTGCGTGGCTCAAAGTTAATATCACGCATGGGGTTTGATGCTTATTTGACTTGTCTTACCTAGTCTTTGATTTTATACGTTGTTGTTGATCTTAATGGTCTTAAAAAACCACTTACACGTTTTATAATTACGTTTTTGAGATCACTAGTGTATACACAACCACTCATAGTTTCATACTATACGTTTTTCATAAATTTACTTTCAAATCATTTGCTTTGATTATCTATAAAATCATGGGATTTCACAAATTATTTTTTGCTACAATCAAACAGTTGTTTTCAAATAAATATCTTCTTGTATTACAACATTGTGAATTACTACTCTAGGCCTATATAAAATTATAATTCGACACTTTAGTTATTTTTGTTTTTAGAAAAATGCTACATGAGAAAAGCCAAACATCGTCCACGTTAAAAGAGCCAAAAATTAAAGGCACTTTGTTTTCTCTGGTTTAACACTCACGTGAATATATGCAGTGAAAAAGAGTGTAAAAAAAAGACAAATATAAGCTTTAATACTAAAATAAATTTGAATTAATGCCATGTGAAAATATGAAATATAATTAATAACATGACACATAATAAAAAAGAAAAAGATACACAATTCAAATTGGGACATTTTTTTTGACGTAACATCCCATGTTGTTGTCTCTGCCACGTCACATACCTGCTGTAGAAAAAGACTCAAGACTGCTACAAAGTAAATTAAAGAAAGTAAAAAAGTAAAAATTCTGCAGACCGTAACGGTTTAATTTTTTTTTCATGAGAATATAATTACTGCAATTAATCACCCTATTAAATAATAAAAAAATTATTATTATTACTGCAATTAATTTCTTTGATGGTCAAAGGTAAGACTAAACCGTCTTTCGGGTGTCTTCTAAAGCTACAAAATTTAAAACATAAATATAAAAAACTAAAGAAATAAAGTTTTTTTTGTATTTTTATTGCAGCAACCGCCATTTCAAGATCCTATAAAAGAGACTCTGTTATGTTCAGTGTCGTCTCTCTCTCTCTTTTATTACATGTGATATCTTCTCTCTTCTTCATCTTTTGTGTTCTTTCACTCTCTACAAAACTTTCCTTTTTCTTTTTTTTCTCTGCATAAAAATTCTCAAGAATATTACCTTAACAAGAAAATAAAGAAAGCATCTATAGCTCTTCCTCTTCTTTTTTTCCTTCTTCCTTTGCTTAATTTACCAAAACTCTGATTCCAAAAGCATATATCAAAAAGCTCTTTTTTTTCCCTCACTTTCTTCAACTTTCCCGGGAAAAAAAAACCTCTTGTTGCAGAGCATCAATCTTTTTCTTGAGAGCTTTCTCTAACTTTGTACTATATATAAACACAAGCAAACAACACAACTTTTTATTATAAACTCACAGTCACTAAAAATGGAGTCAGAAAAGAAAGTTTTAGTTCCGAGAATCAAATTCACGGAGCACAAAACCAAGAGCATCATAACCACCACCATAACTCAACCTAGAATCTTACGAATCTCTGTAACTGATCCTTACGCTACAGATTCTTCAAGCGACGAAGAAGATGATGATTTTTTAAACATTTCTCTAAAACGACGTCGTGTCAAGAAGTTTGTCAACGAAGTGATTCTCGAGTCTGTTTCTGATATAGAAAAGCCGAAGAAGAAGAGACAGAAGATGAAGACGGTGGAAGATGTTGTTGATGCTCCTCCACCTCCTGCCGTGGCGGTTACGACGGCGAGAAAGTTTCGGGGAGTAAGACAAAGGCCGTGGGGAAAATGGGCGGCGGAGATTAGAGATCCAAGTAGACGTGTACGGCTCTGGTTAGGGACTTATGATACGGCGGAGGAAGCCGCCATTGTTTATGATAACGCCGCCATTCAGCTCCGTGGCCCTAACGCCGTCACTAATTTCTCTCCTACTCCTTCAACGACGGCGGAAAATGGTAAACAAGCTCCAACGGAAATGGCTGAAACCTCAGATTTTACCAAAAGCAGCGGCAGAGAATGCCTTGACTCGCCAGTTTCTGTTCTTCATTCTCCGTTCTCTAGCGCGTCGACGTCGACGGCGACGAACACGGTTAAAGAAGAGCCGTCAATAACATACTCAGATACATTCACAGATTTCTCAGCGCCACTGTTTGCAAACGACGACGTTTTCGGATTCTCCACTTCGATTCCTAACTGTTTCGGCGACGATTTATTCAGAGATGATATTTTCGCAGATACGAGTTTCGGGTTCGGGTTTGGATCCGGGTCTGGATTCTCAAGCTGGCACGTGGAGGACCATTTTCAAGATATCGGGGATCTATTCGGGTCGGATCCTCTCTCGACTGTTTAACTAATTTAGACGACGTTTTTGTTACCGGCGGGGTTATGAAAAATTATCAAAAATTGTTATATAAGGATTTGTTATATAAATCAAATTTAACTTAATTATATAGTATTATTATTATTATTATGAAATTTTTGACGTTAAAATAAAGTCTGTAACGACGTGGAAGAACGCACGCTGGGAACATATCACGCTTACTACTTTTGTTTTCTTTTTTTGGTTCTTTTGGGGTTTGGTCGAATCACGTGTTATCTCACGTGACATGAATAAAACTGTTTAAAAGCTAGTTTTATTTTGTTACTTAAGGTTAAATTAATGTTCTACCTTTGGACAAAATATGCATACAGAGAAAGAGATGAAATTACACGTGGGGGAGAATCGAATCTTGGCAAGTGTCAATACAAAAAAATTAAAACTTTATGTTACCACTTATATTTCTTTGAACTTTAACAAAGCCATAATATAAACTACACTCTTCTACATGTGTGGATTCTACAATATAATAGCACATATATATCACTTGTTTAACTCTATAGTAAACTTTAATAAATTCGGTTTTATTCTTTATGTACATGTGACATGTCTTATCTTTATAATTTTTTCCAATATTTTTCATAAAGGAATTGAAAGTAATCTAATTTAGATAGTTATAGTGATTAAGAAACACATATTATTTCAAACTGCTGTAGTTTGGATGGATCATGGAAATCAGGCGATCCTATTATTGGTATTGGCTGGTTTTTCTCATCAAATACCGGTAATACTATGATGAGATGTGCAGACATTAGATGTGGTATTTCACCACTTCATACAGAGTTGCTTGCCCTGATATGGACTCTAAAATGCATGAAACTCCTAAGCAACCCATGCACAAGTTTTAGCACATACTCAATGGACTTAATCCAACTTCTGGCGGATCCGGTATAGTGGCCGCTCTTTGCAGCAGAGATAGCAGAGGTCAATCTTCTAAAGACTAACCTTCCGCAGTTCACAATCTCGCACCGGAGCAGGATTTGGAACAAATATGATGATGCACTTGCACGAACGGCTCGCAAAAGAAGACTCCTTTTTTATGTCAATTCCCGTCCACTTCTGTGGTGTTCGGAACTTTTCTCAACGTTTTAATTATGTTGCTTTTTTGTTGTAAAAAAAAATATAGTTATAGAGATAATTTATGATTAAATTAATGCATATAAAGGAGTTAACCACCAAAATATAGAGTCGGTTAAATTGGTCAAAGAGAGATACGTATAGTGTAAAGTAGGAGTAGGGGTAATACTAATAGGTCTCATGAAATAGTGGAGAGGTTAATAAATATACACACTAGTAGAACTAGATAGAATATTTATCTATCCCACTTGCAAATTTATTGAATGTTTTCACTCTTCACATAAGCTTCTCGTGCCATTCATGCACTTCCCTTCTTATTTCTTTTCTCTATTTTTTCATTGCAATTTTCATATAATTTATTATTTTCTTGTGGGTAATCCATGTTAGAATTAACAACTTACGATTAACCAACGTGGTTGATGTAAGTGTGTGAAGCCTAAATAGATGATTTGAAGAAGATCTAAGTGGAGAATTCAAAGTAGCAGATCATAGGTGGTGAACTGTAGATGGCAATTTGAATGTGTTAGGTTTTTAAGATTACTTGAAACTCAAGATTGTTTGATTTGTTGAAAATGGAAAGACAATTTGTTTACCCAGTTCCCAATTAAGGTACATCTGGGGGAGAGACTCTTGCTCTCCAATCCACTAACTCAGAAAAGCTTGAAATCACAAGCCAATTTAAGCGATTACAAAATTGAATCAAAACCGCTAGAAACTAATCCTTATCTACTTGTACAGATTGAACAAGCAAGGAATCAAGGGAGATGAAAACAAGCGATGTAATCTCCTGTGGATTGATCCTGAACAGATAATCTTGAAGCTTCTCTTGACCTCTTCAATGGCAGCTTCTAACAAACTCTCTCTCTGTTTCGATAAAGAAGAAGAAAGCTAAAACTCTGGTTTTATACTTAACCAGGTAAATGGGCTAGAGAAATTTTCTGAATCTGAATATGGCCCAACAAGCTAATAGATCTCTGAATACTTTCTGCAGGCCCATTTCTCAGAAGCCCAGCTCGAAAACATGAGCTATAAAACACCACAGAATGGTATACCGAGAACAATTCAAAGTGATGATCTAAGAAAAGATTATAAGTTTTCTTAATCAGTCTGCTAAAATATGTGTTAGTATGCAACTAGTGCCGGTCTATGGACTAGAAATGTCTACTTCAAAACCTAAAAGAATGTGGGCTTGTACTAAAAAAGAAAACGAAAATGGGATTTTAACAATAAATACCATATTGATTTTTTTTTACCCAAAATACCATATTGGTGGTTTTTTTATAAAAAAATACCATATGTGGTGTCTTTGTGGTATGGAGAAAATGACCAATACGTTCATCTGTTCTGTGGACAAGTTCATGCTCCCGCATCTGATATTGTTCACGAGTCGCGGCATAAGTTGTTCACAACATCAAGTTCGTTTTTCCATCACTTCCAGTCCTATGTCCACCGATGTGGTCTTCTACTCGTCCACCATGTCCACCATTCTCACTTACATTATGTCCACCGAGTGGGTTCACAGACTGTCCATCATGAGAAACCAACATTCGTTTTGTATTGTCTACACTAAAAACCCACAAACGATGGCCACTCAAATAGGTTGTTTCTCATGATAGACAGTTTGTGGACCCATTCGGTGGACGAGTTGGAGACCACACCGGTGGACATAGTATTGGGAGCGGTGGACACACGAACTTGCTGCTGTGGACGACTTCTGTCACGGCTCGTGGACAACATCAGGTGCGGGGACATGAATTTGTCCACCCAATTTGTAAGGGCATGAGAGTAAAATACTATGATATGACATATGATATATTTGTTAAGTTGACCACATTATGGTATACTTCATAAATTGTGTGCATAATATGACATCTCCCATAGTTTTCTCTCAGATTAATCATACTATTGTGGAGGCATATACATATCATGTTGTACATATTAGATAAGTTCATAGTTCACTAACTCATAAACGACACGCAAAGTTCTGAAAAAGAATCAGATATGAGTTTTTAATGTTTTTATAAATTGTATGTTTGAGATTATATAATAGAAAGATGTCTTCATACAAAAATCACCAACTATTATGTTTTAGATTTATAATTCAATTTGATGGATTTTTTTATTGTGATTTTAGTTTTCATTAAAATAAACATTTTTATGAATTAGGGCATTTTTTATTTATTTCTTTTGGATAATATTTTTTGTTCGCACATCTCTGTCCACACTAAAGAAATATTTTAGTAACATTGCAATATTAATCATTGTTGTTTTTTGAAGTAATCGCCGGAAATTGAGAATCTCATTGTATTATTGTAAACTAATCATATAGAGTTTGTATCAAGATTGTAGCATGGTTTCTATATATGTATTTGTCTGTGTTAATTATAAAAAGGATCTAGTAGGAGTTAAGCGTCACTTTCAAACCTGATTCGAGAGCTACAAAACCCACACAAAATGGTAAGGCCCATAAGAGAGCACGACATTCTTCATTTTTATATGATTGTGTTGATGTGGACTCCCTACTACCGTTAACTCTAGTTTTTAGCTTTACAAGACTTTTACAAAATTTGAAACTTGTATAAATTAGAGTGTGATTTTTGGTTTGACTTGGAATTCTAATCAATTACTAATAGTAACTCCATAGCATATTGACGCATCATATATAAGCATGTTTTTAATTAGCGATTATACTACACATAAGTCATAAAGTAACCAAATTAGGGTTTAAGTACACTTACTTGCACTTCACGTTATCACCATTCTCTCTGTCTCAGCATTTCCAGCCTTTATCTCCAACAAAACGTCACCAACGATCCACGGAAAACTCAAGAACCTCAACTTCCCATCGAGATGGCTCGGGTTGTATGTTACACAGTACCAAGCCGATGCTAGTTTCTTCTTCTCTTCCACTTCCTTGCAGCTCTTCTCAAACCATCCCATAGCCTCTCTCTGCAAATCCTTCACAGACAAAGTAATTCTATCTTTCATATCACCATACCTTCGGTTATCTCTTTGCAGATACATCTCCTTGGTTCTCAATATTCCTGTGAGAATCTCTTCTTCGTTAACAGCTCCATAGTAGTTCATTAACGAGCTCAGTTTCTCTGCATACATATCTCTATGAGCTTTAGCTGTCTCTATAAAGCTCTCAAAGCCAGCTTCTTCAAGTGTTGAGTCATAAGCTATTGTATCCTTCTCGCTTTCAGCTTCTGGCTTTCTCTGTGTTAAAGAGCGTTTCACGGCACGGTATAGTTTCCCAAATACAGACTCAGAGATGTATGTTGGTTTCTCAAACCGTTCTAAGAAATCAGGGAACTCTTTAGGCTTTAAGGCAAATGGCATTTCAGCTGGAGCTCCTGTTTTCGCAAAATCAACAGCTCTCGAATGAAGATTTGCTAACTCTAGACATTTCTGGCTTCGGGCTTTTTCAGGGTCACGATCTGCGTGGATCAAATGCGCAGTTGAGATCACCCCAAGCGTGTCACTTATCATATAATCAACAAAAAATTTGTGGATTTCCTACAAAGCAGAGTAGAGTGAGAGACAGAATCAGCTTAGGCTACAAAAATTAGACATTATAAGAGAGAAACTAACCTCTAAGGTGACATCATGGTCCATAAGACGAGGTCTGCTTCCAGCATAGTCCATTGGAGGGTCCATTTGGCTTGGTATAAGCTTCTCATCCCAGCTAACAAAAAACTGGTCTCCATCAAGATCACCACCAGAACATTCATTTGGATGTGGCCTGGTGAGTCAACAAAGAGAAACAAACCATCAACTAAAGCTGAGAATTAAGAATCAGAAGCATATGGTTTCTATTATACCTTTCTCCTTTCTGAGGAAACACAATGCAATCAAGAAATCCCTTTTGTTCAAAGTTAACCTCATATATTGCTTCAAGAACTCTGATGTCTCCAGGGTGAAGACATGGGTTCTTTGTAACGACTACTTTCCCAATTACCACACATGTTTCCTCATCAATCTTCTGGAAGTAGCTATGTTCACGAGATTCTAGTTCTGCTTTAGTGAGGGTTACACGAATGTAGACTTGGCCATAGTCCAGGATACCCATTTCATCCATGCAACCGATCAAGATCCGTCCTTTAGGTACAAGTATCCTGCACCTACTCTTCAGTTCAGAAAGCTGACTCTCATGGTGTACACGAAGCATCATCGAAAGGTATGGTTCTGAACTCGGTGAATATCCTAGTAACAGCATCTTAACTAGCAGATTCTTTGAATTCTCTCCGCTCAATTTCTGCAAAACATTAAGAGCTGCATCGCGGTCTTCGAGCATATTCCCTAGCATAGATAAATGCCCTGTTTGCATTGCTTCAAAGACCTCATCTTCTATCCCAAGTGTTGACAAAAGGCAAATGATCTCTCGATTTAAAAAGCAAGGCATCGACTCTGTCCACCTGGTTACGTTAAGCATCCTGTTGTTGGATTCAAACTTTCGCATACTATCACGCAGAGATAACTTCCTGAAGGAGCTACGGTCAACAGCAATCACACCTTTGTAGCCACCGTATCGGATTTGAAATGCTGAAGGGATATGGCTAAGTCCACATTTCTGGGCAACTTGTTTAGCGAATGCTAATGAAATTTTCCCAATGCCATCCGAGAAGCAGTAATCTGCACCATCAGTAGTCACCTCGATGTCAGGAATCTGCTCAACATCTTGGGCACGGACAGTTAGCGTCTGCCTTGAAGCACTGAATAGTTGACCCATCCTAGCAGCACATTTGGAAATGCTTCTGATTTTGCGGAAACATCCCATCCATTCTCGTATATCTTCTGCTTTTACTTTCTCGTTAGAAGCAAACATCCATACAGAATTTCCTCGCAGTTGGCTCGCTGAGAATGCCAAGAACTCAAACCTCTTAGACCCGACAGTGATCCCCTCGCTAAGGATTGACAACACTCTCTGATAAATGTTGGTCCTAAAGGGTTTCAAGAAATAGCCTTCCTTTGAGTTTACAGAAAGAGCATTCGCTGGAAGCTTGCTCCAATCTTCTTCCACAAAAGTAATCCTCATGAAATCTGAAGCATGCTTTGCAAAGTTCTTCACGACATAATTAGCAGTCTCAAGCTCTGGACCCTGTAGATATATCTTGGAGGGTGTGACATAGGCTCTCTGACAACTCATTATATTCTGCTCAGTCAATTTTTTATATGCCGATGCAGGGGAATTTGCCATTTTCTTAACCTCGAATTGCAACTGAGACTTGAAAAATGAGACAGGATCATAGCAAATAGAGCTTTGCTGGTGAAGCTTCTTGAGAATCACCAATGCAGTTTCTAAGCTCAATTCACTGAGGATTTTAATGAATTCCATATCTGAAACTCTGAAAAAACTGATTTTCTGAGCATGAACAAGGGAATTGAGTTGGAAAAGGATCTCATATGGAAGTTCTATCCCAAGACTACTTGCATTCAAGAGGGGAACAGTTTGATATGGAGAGACAAAGGTAGTCTTATCTACTGTAGTTAAACTCAAATTGTCTTCTCTGTAGTAAGGGAAGCCTGAGAAAACATCTAAGTCTTTGCAGACTTCCAAGCAAAAGGCAGTTGATGTACCGATTGATTTTAAACCAGAGAAATCAGTTGTTCGAACCCACATGAAATCAAAATCTTCCTTGCAGAAATGGTACCGATCAGATTTAAACTTGGAGGCAATTTGAGCTCCTGTTACACGTTTATATATCTTTGGTCCATATTTCAACTGAAAATAAGACAACAAGTAAAAGAAACAATCAAAATTCATAAGAAACTTTCACATGCAAATCATCACAAACACATGATGGGTCAAAATACTTCAATTGAAATTAAGAAACTTTTGAGGAGAAAAACGTTTACTTTTAGAAGAATTGCATTAATCTCAGAAGCGCCATTAACGCAGCAGGCAACAGTTTCAACGATATCTTCAAACCTAACTTCGATTTTATAACATTCTTTGCTTTCCCAAACCCAAAACTCCACTCTCCTCTTCTCATCCATAACCCAACACCTCACGCCTTCCCATTTTTCTAGGGCACAGAACCTGCTTTCGTCGGCCTCGGGAAATCCAACTGTGAAAACGACGTCGTGTAGCCTTTTCTTGGGATCTACAGGGCGAGGGATGATATCGTCGTAAGCTTCAGAGACTCTTAGGGTTTGGGACTTGAAAAAGAGCTTGCTCTGGGAAGAAAGCTGCTGAGCGAGTGACTTGACCTCGAGAGAAGTGAATTGCGCTCGTGCGAAGTCCCGTGGCTTCCACTTGTCGCGAGAGGTTGGAATTTCGAGGGCGAATACGGTGTCTACGCCGAGGTGAAGCTCCAAGAAGCGGAGGAGTTCGTCGGCGACTATAGTCTGAGGAACATTCGTGATCTTAACCGTCGATCGCGTCGTCTCGGAAACCATGGTTTACACTTTACAGTACGAGCAAAGACCAACAGAGAGCAGTGTCAAGTGTGTGATAGGGAGAGAGAGAGAGAGAGAGAGAGAAGAGTCTGCAGAGCGAATAAAAAAAGTTCGCTTTTTCCGAAAAGCAGAAGAAGGCTTATGGTTGTTATTGACTGCATTTTGTGTCTTAAAACTCAGTACAGCCTATCACATGAACCGTACGATTAACTCTCAATTGATATTAACCGTTGATTTCGCCTATTATGGAAGAACCCAAGGTTCAAAAAATGATTAGGCGTAAGTTAGTAGTTAAACATAAACCTAATATTTAAAGAAACTAGATTATGCCCCGCGTAGATACGATTTATATTTAGGTATAAGTTATTTTAAAACTTACTAGGTTAATAGTGTAGTTCGTTAACAAATTACTACTACCGAAAAAAAAGTTGACTCTTTAATATTCAGGAGCCGTCTCGTCTTTTTTAAACTTCTTCCAAAAAAATAAACAACAACAACAATAAATAAATAAATAAAGCAATTGATAGTAAAATATCGAATACTTTTTAAAAAAGTTCAAAAAATAAAAACCTGAATGAGATTAAGCGATGTTGATTTTCCACCAGTTCATCGAATACACCTGTCTGCCAAAAGTACAATTAACCTAGCACTGGAATTGGTTGTTTCCTCTTTCGTTTTGAAAAACGACTTGATAGACCATTACCGAAGACCTTTCCATGTTCACCGATATAAAAGAAGAATTGTAAGTTTATAATAGTCCATAAACGTAATGGATAAACTTGCTCTCACTAATCTACCAAATAAAGAAGTAGACGAAGAGTTAAGCATCAATGAAAATAACCATAACAAGTTTTTAAGATTCATTAAAAAGTAGAGTTTGAATTTTGAAGAAATAATTTAGATGATTCCAAAATTGCTAAGATTTTTTTTTGTCTACAGATTCATATAAACAAAACAAAAACTTTTAGTGCTCATTCTTCTAATTATATATTGAAAATGTGTATACGTTATTGAAAAGTTAATGTAATTTAACAAGAAAACGAAGACAACAACAAAAGTTAAATATGAAAATTTAAGAGAGCAAATCATTACCTTAAAAAGTAAAGTCTTCTTTTTTCTACTCTTATAATATTACCAATTGAGTTCAATGTGGTGAAGTCAGGATCTTGGCAATGTTCTCTTATAGAGAAGTTCTTAATCTTGAAGAGAAACAACAAAACTTCAGGATTAACATTTGAGAGCTATTCTTTAACGTGTTTTACCTTGTGATTCTTCAAAGGCAAGATAGTGGTTGTAGCGGGAACATCAGAATCCAAACTGTACAACTTTTGTATGTCGACAAGAGATAGATGTTAATCAATTCGCTCAAGAAAAATATTCCTCATTAAATCTAATATGGTACCCATTGCTGAAGATATAAGGCTGTTAAGTAATCAAGAATTCACTTTTGAAATCAATACATGCCAAAAATAAAATAAAACACATATTATAATTAAAAGAAGAAAGGGATTTATTGGAGAATGATATAGACATAATATATACCCTTCTGTCCAATGGCCTTTCTTGGTAGACTTTCCACCACTGCAAATGGAGTCAGTGTTCTTCTCAGAGAAATCTTTCTCATTCTTAAACATAAGGCGAGTTGCAGGAGCTTCAGTGGTTGTTATGTCCTCAGATGTTAGAACAAATTCAAATGATGGATCGACACATTTTTGGTACTCATTATCCTCAGCATTCTGTATAACCATTGTACTATTTTATAAATACACTCCTATATTCAAAAACTATGTTTTGTGTATGTGTTCAATTAAGAAGTTACTTGGATGAGCTCCATGAGATAGTGAACATCTTTGGCGTAGAGCTCATCGGAGAGATTTTTGACGGCCTAATGAAGATCGTAGTCAACCAATTATCAGCACCGCCAATTGAAAACTTAGTCCTCTTTATTCGATCGATGTGTTGCTTCTCCATCTTTTCTTTTCATGACAATTTTCTTTCTTTCTGCATGCGTTCAAATACTTTGTATGTAGGGAACGTAAAACATTTTAAAAGTACTAAACATACATTTTCCATATACACAACTTTTTATTTAAACATTTATGATAGATCCTCTTTTTAATGTTAAAAAGATTTTTTATCTTCCAATAATAACTTTTTAATTAAAGTGTTATCTGTTACAACTTGGAGAAGTGCAAGATTGATTAGAACTTCGAGCTTCAATATTTGGATCTACCATAGGAACCAAAAAAGTGGTTTAATTATAACATATGATTTAAAGATTGATGATATGATCATGTTAAAACCTTTTAGATGATATTTCCTCATGGTGAGTAGGGAAATTACGGGTTTTCTTCTATTATTTTATCAAGAGAAATGAGTTATGTTACTGTAAAGATCTAAGTCTTGGGGAGTTGATATCACTCGATTTTAATGTTTTATAGTGGGTATTTATACTTGCTATATGGCATTATCCGAGTGTTTTCCATGTAGTTTTGGCATATTTTTAGGTTTTTAGGTGTTTGGGGCATTATGGAGCGAAAAGATGGATTTTTGCACAAAATGGATGCAAATTGGCATATGCAGATATAGGATCCGGCAGATAGGTCGAAAGTTTACCAATTCTTGAATATGTTCCCGTGGATGGATTGAGCTGAAATTTTGACACAAGATAGCCACATGAGTTAGATTTCATATGGAAGTGATTTGAAGTCAATCCATTGGTGCAATCAAAAGTTATAGCTATTTTACTGAAGACTGGTCAAGCTATCTCACAAAAGAAGCATATGCAGAAAGCGTAAAAAGAGATCGATCGATCCCTGCACCCGAGAATTACTAAAAATCATCCAAAACTAAAATTATACCCTAAAGACTCATCAAGACTTTTCCTTATTGGTTTTAGTTTAGTTCTCCTTATTTTTAGCACTATAAAAGCCTTAGGCTTAGGTTTATTTTAGACACACAACTTATTTTATTTCCAGAGCTTTTACAGAGTGACGAATCCCATCTTTGTGTTCTTGGAGAAGATTTCTAAACTATGTCTTTTATTTATACATTTTTTTTTGAATTCTGCAATGTCTACTCTTTCTATGATTTATGTTCCTGTTACCATGTCTGAGTAATCTAATTGTTAGGTTTTAGGGTTTTTCCCAGGAAAACTAGGTTGAATGTTAGGGTTTGATAGAATATATTGAAATTTTTAGGTTTTCAGTCTAGATTTTTTCCTATTGCATGAATTAGAGTAGCTAACTAGTTCATTGATCTTAGAATTATAAACTCACAGGGATTTGGCTTAGAAGTCTGATCTAATCTAGATGAGTAGGTGCATTTGCTTTCGAGATTATTGTCTTAGGGGCTTATGAACATATCGAATCTGAATTGAATTGGATGATTAAATCATCTGAATACGGCGGGAGTTTGTCTTTAGTGATTTAAGCATAAGGATCTTATACTTCGGGAGAAGATTAGTCTATCTTTGTCTTTCGAGTTGGGAACTATTTTCAATGAAAATCTTGCATGTTAACCTTGACCTTTAACCTGATTACCTGTGGATTTCCCTATTGCCTAGCGTTTTTCGCTAATTTCTTTACAACCGTTTTTACTTTATCGTCATTTCTATTATGAAAGATATCACTGGCATTATGAAAGAAATGGGAAATTCTCGGTAAAATCTGCGTACGATTTGGGGAGCAGATTAACTCATGCGCAACTATTCTATGATGTGGAATGTCAACCATCCGTGAACCATTTTGTATGACCAATGTTGGCGAATCAAGGACCCTTCTAAGATAAAGCACTTTCTTTGGCGCATGTTAAGGGGTATTTTAGTTGTGGTGAAACGTTTAAAGGATAGGGGAATGAAGATTTATGATAGTTGTTTATTGTGTGATGAAGAGGAAACCATCAATCATCTCTTCTTATAATATTCCTTTGCTAGATTGGTGTGGGCAGAGGCTAATATTCCATTACCAGCATCTGGATGTGGCTCATCTATTTATGAGAACATGTCTAATCTCTTCCATCTACTTAGAGGTTACAAGAAGGTAGAAATACCTCAACTAAACATTCCATGGATACTTTGGCAACTCTGGAAAAACAGGAACAAAGCCCTCTTTGAGGGTCGGACAATTACGGCTCAGGAACTCGTCTTGCTTGCAACAACCGAAAAGAATCAATGGTTCGCTGTTCACAATCAAGAAACAGAGGAGAAAAATCTTGTTATGGTGCAAAAGCTTAAGAGAATCTGGCAAGCTCCAAGTAGTGGCGAACCCAGAATTTTTATTTACTGGGTTCAAAACATAATTAAAATATTATTATAAGTTAAAAACTAATGAGTTCAAATATGACAAATAACACCATTACATAAAGCTAACGAGAAAATACATAAAACTAATAATATTTTCTTACAAAAGCATCTTGCATTCTTTCATATCTTGAAATCTTTTCATCACAGTCTCGTTTGTAATAGTCTGAAAAACATATCTCTCAACAAAACAGACTAAGCAATCATTCAAAAATTGGTCTCCAATACGATTGCGACGATCTCTCTTCACGATTTTCATTGCCAAAAAGCTTCTTTCAACGGTTGCAGTAGCAACAAGAAATATCAAAATCAACTTCAAAAGCCTATAAACTAGATGATGTGATAAATATTTTCGTGTTTCCACAAGCATACAAGAAAGTTCTCCAAAGGCTCTTTAGATGATTGAATCTTTCATCGCTTCGAACATTATCAATGTAGATATCTAATTGTTGCTCAAATGATATACTCTATACATGACTAAAGTCATATGGATAGTACTTAGATAAGCTCATCAAATTTGAGTGGTCAAACTGAGAAAAATAATCAATAGGTAACAAAGCAGTAGCACAAATAAGCAATTCAATGTTTACCTCGTTAAAACGATCTTTAAACTCATGAAGTTGAAAATACATAACATCATATAAGCAATTGACCTTGTAGTGATGCATTTTTGTTACTCCGGTTTTTTTCGTCGTTTCCTTGAATCAAGAAAATCTTCCTCCATGCCAACCTCTTCAATATCATGTTTCTCACAAAAAGAAGAACTTTTAGTCGTGAGAGAATTCCACCCATCATCCCTAAACCTCTGTAATTGTCTCTTAGTTGATTCCACCAATGACATAACGTTCAAAATATCTTGATCTCTTCTTTGTAGAGCCATAGAAAAACTACCAGTGAGCCCTAAAAGATGTATCATCATTTGAAAATAAAATATAAAATCGAAGCTATGAAAGTACTTGAGGAGGCCATGTGCTTGGCGTCTTTTCAAATCTTCCACACCTTCATTTTGAATATACTCAAGCACACCAATAATTGAAGAAAACAACTCAACCAAACGCAAGAGAGTTTTATAATGAGAGTTCCAACAAGTATTAGCTGTTCTTTGAAGGAAACTTCTTGGTTTAATCCTTTTCCAGTACCGATATCTCCATTGCAATACCTTTTTTTATTTCTCTTTTGTGACGCTCTAATCATATCTTTCCTTTTGCAAGAATCTCCCACCACATTCAACAATAAAGAAATCATATCAAAAAAATCTCCAACGCCAAAATGTTTCTTTGCCATAACAACAACAACCAACTGAAGTTGATGAGCAAAACAATGAACATAATATGCTGATGTATTTTCTCTCAAAACTAATAACCTTAGCCTATTGAACTCACCTTTCATATTACTTGCTCGATCATAACCTTGTCCTCTTACTTTTTTAATGCTCAACCCATATTTAGCAAATAATGAATCAATAGGATATTTCAAAGCTGAGGAAGATGTCTCGCTCACATGAGTAATACTTATGAGTCTCTCTTTGACTACCCCCTTTTTATCAACAAAGCTAAAAACTACAACCATTTGTTCCTTATTAGAAACATTAGCAGACTCATCAACCAATAATCCAAAAATATCATGATCAATTTCTTCAATAATAGACTTGACTAGTTCTTCTGCAAAACAATGTACAATATCTTTTTGGATCTTTGAAGATGTCATCTGATTGTTTCCAGGAGCATTATCTAAAACAACCTTACTCACACATTCATTTTGGTCAGCAGTGTATTTCAAGGGCTCCACAAAGTTCCCTCTATTAGTAGATTCTTCTGTCTCATCATGACCACAAAAAGGTAAACCTTGATGCAATAAGTATCTGGAAACATCAATTGAAGCATTCAACCGAATCCGATACTCATTCTTTGTGTAATCATCTTGTTTATGGAAAGCATGCTTGATAGTCTAACTTTTTTTCATCAAGTTCTCACACTTCATGAATGCATTTCGATGAAAACTATTAACACCTCCTACATGTTCTGAAATTCTTTGAAACTTATTCCAACTAGAGAAATATTCATTAGTCCATGCATCGTTTTTTCCACCTTTACCAGCACTATCTTTAAACAAGAAACAACATAGACAAAAGGCTTCATCTTTCTTGACATTGTACTATAACCAACTATTATACGTATTAAATCAAGCAGGGTTAAATCGCCTTAAAACTCCTCCTATCGATGTTTGTTTAAAAATATGACCACGAGGTTGGCATGGACCTCTTAACCAGTATTTTCGAATTACCTCGTCTCTTTGATTCGGATGATATTCTGATATTTTTTTCCTATCAGCAGGATCCCATGGTAAATTATCTAAATTATCTTGAGAAGAAGATGGACCTTTCCTTTTTAAAAATTTATCCATAATTTCACCTAAAAATATAAACACGATCATACTCCATTAAAAAAATGCTTGAAATTCTCTGAAGATTATAAAAAAAATCAAGAATTTGCAGCAATTTTAAATATTAACATTGTTGTTAAAAAAAACAAATCCTATCAAACAATAACAAAAACAAAAAATTTAAAACTTTTGTTGAATCAAGACTTAACAAATAGGTTTAGGTCTTAGATTATGTGGGTCAAAGCTCAGAAGAATTTCATATATCTGTAAAGAGTGATTACATGAGTATTTATAAGGAGAATACAAGTTAAAAACCCTAATTGCATGAATTAAACCTAATGGGCCATGAGCTGGATGGCCCAGCTTGCTAGGTCGGCCCATCTAAGTCTTGTCTTCCTGGGCCTTTTCTCCTCGTCACTTTGGCGTCCAGC
>OVBE01006642.1:0-10720 GCA_900406425.1 Iberis pinnata | reverse complement strand
GGGTAGTTCGTCCTTGAATCTGGAATTAAACCAGAGGGCCTTTCGTAGAGCGAAAATTGCCCCTTCATCGTTTATTACTATTTGGATGATAACTCCCTTGAACATGTCAATGAAGTCTCTTAGTGATTTGTTTTCCTGCTGAGATAATGTCCGTAGGTCGGTCGTCGAAGCTTTCTTTGCAATGTACATCGAGTAGTGTTTGATGAACACTGTTGAAAGTTGCTGGAAGCTGTTGATGGTCACAGGTTCCCAACGAGAGAACCAATCTAACACCGATCCTGATAAGTTCTCAACAAAAAGCTGGCACAACCCTGCATCTCGTTCTTCCACGGAAAATTGTGCTTGCGGCATGGCGATGGCGAAAATCGTCAGGTACTGGGCTGGGTTGCTTTTGCCATCGTATCCTGCAAATTTGGTTTTGGCAGAGTGCCTTACTGGGACGTCTGTGGTTTTCCTAGAGAATGGTGTTTTTGTGTTTCTTCTATGGCTCGGAAGATGTCAGGAGCCGAGCTGGTGGCTTGATGTACCTGCGAGCTCATTAATTTTAAATGTTCACAAATGTATTGCAGTTCGGTAGCCTCAGCTGTGTTTCTGAATCTTACTGTGTTGACGTAATTAGGTTGGCTTTGNCGTCTAGCTGCCATTTCAGGTGTCTGCTATAATGCTCCGAATAAGGAACAATTTACGGTGTGCGTATCCCTATCCTCTGTGGAGGCGGTCATGCCTTCGAGCTTTGCTCTTAGGTTCTGCAATTCGACCATAAGCTTGCCGGTCTCTACTTTTTGTTTGTTCATCTAGTTCCACATGTCCTCCATGGTAATCTCAGGGATCTTGTCCTCGTGATCTGATCCCCTGATGTCAATTCGATCACATATGTTTCGTGTCTCGACGGCGGTGCCGGTAGATCCGTCTAATGCTTTCTCGGTTAATCCTCTTGTGGTCATTGCTTCGATTGCTTTCTTCCTGCAAAAGAGATTTTCAGATCTTCCAGCTGTAAGTCTCCACAAACGGCGCCAACTGGTTAATCAAGACTTAACAAGTAGATTAAATCTTTGATCTTGTGGGTTAAAGCTAATATGATCTCAAGAAGAATTTCATATATCTTTTGAAGAGTAACTACATAGGTATTTATACAAAAAGTACATGCTCAAAACCCTAATTACATATCCTTGACCTAATGGGCTTCAGCTGGAAGGTCCAGCTCGTCAGATCGGCCCAGTCTTGCTTCATGCCTTCTAGGTCGTCTCATCTTCTAGCTCGTTGCCCACCTGGGCCTTTAGCTGAAATGGGCTTTTGGATGAGTGTTAAACTCGGTATCAACACTTCCATATCTTTTTTCTAGAGCAAAACATGTTACATCGTGAAAAGCATAGATGGTTGGCTTAGATTTTAGGCTTGGAATTAATGGAGATAAAAAGGCATGCTTGGATTTTTATGGATGGTATTTACTGTCATTGAGATGCAAGATTTTTATTGAGTACACACAATGTGTTCGGTTAAATGTCCAAGAGAAAACATATTTGGTTGGATTATGGATAGGAGTTAGTGATTTGTATGATCATCTTCTATTGTTGTTTACTGTGAGAACCAAAATTCATGATGTCCGATTTCCGTTAGCTAAGGAAAATTAGAGAGAACCCTGATTTTCTAGAGATCTTAGATTTCTATGAGTCAAACGGGAAAATATCAGAATATGATAATAAATAATAAGAACACGAATTTAAGAATAAGAAAGAAGGCGAAAGAAGTCTTATTATGAATCTCGTGAACGTGTTACAATTAGGTGATAGCCTCGGTCGTAAGAACTGTCGGCGAGATATCCTAGAACTAACAATGAAAACTATGAATAATCTAATTAAGTCGCAGCTCACTAGCAAAAACGGAACAAAGTCTAAAGTCCTAAGTATTACGGTGCGGAGAATCGAATGTGTATGTGCCCCTTATGGTGCGGAGAATCGAAATGGGAGACGAGAGATTCATGACGAAGTCAGCTTGCTAGTTGGCGAGCATAACATGTGATGTTCACATTACCTACTAGCGAGCTGAATGTTCGTTGTTTGGTGTATGTATTTTTGCTTGTCCGTAAATGTATATGTCGAGGTTTTTTGTATTCTTCGAAAATCAATAGCGGCTATGTTTGTCTTGATTCCGATATTGGACGTAAGCGGATTGTCTTTCCTCGTTAAAACCTTAGTGATAGGAAAACCCGGAGGGAAGAACCTTCTCAACTAAGGATAATAGAGTGCAGAGACAATCACTTAACAATTCTATGATTTTTGCTCGATTCTTTCGAAATATATCTTCTATGGTCTTTCAAAAACATCGCGAATTTGGTTTCTTTGTTATGTTAATCGGGATTGGTACGCTTTGATACTTGGATTGACATTTTTGAGACATCAATTTTGTCGTGACCTTTTTTTTTACTCCAACGATTATCCCCCAGCTCGCAAGAATCATTGGGATGTTCTTGTAAGGTGTTGAGTTAAAAAAAATTGGCAAGTTAGGCGGAATTGATGGCTCGAAATTCTAAAGATGAATAGTAAAATTATTTCAATAAATTAAAGAAATTACCTTTTAAAACTTCCCTAAACCACTTTTCAAGAAATTCTCAAAGGTAGAAAATCCTTATTCTCTCAAATGCTTTATTGTTTTACCATTTTCATTATGAATTCCAATACCGGAGTTGCCATAACTGCGTTACTATCGATCTTTAGCCCTAGAAGCTTACAAGTTGAGGACGGAGGCGTGGTGCAGAAAGTCAAGTTTCTGAGGAACTCGGTCAACCCGAGGGAGGCAGAGGCTTACTAGCGCGAAACATGCGTCCTAGAGGCTCGCTTCCCGAGTCATAGTATCCATCAAGGCATAAGTTCGACAGCAATGCTGATAGTCCTAGCGACTGCCATGACTCCTTTATGGTTACTATCCGAGAATTTTTCTGAGTTCTGGATGATATAGTTTTTCGCCTCCCAAAGCACGGAAAATGAACTTGCGCCCCGACTCGTGGTTGGTTCACTTTCTACGAGGCACACCTTCTATACTTCCGTTTATGGTTTTCCATTCCGGGAGTCATAATTTAATTTTTGAGTCGATACAACATATCGATCGGCCAAATAACACCATGCAGACTTTAGCACCTCAACGACATTGTAGTTCTGAGCTATGAGCGAGGAATAAGTTTGGATACCGACTACCTAATCGCGTTCCTTCATCCAAGTGGTTTGCTTCAGTACTACTTGGTGACGCGGAAGAACATGTCGATCATCCAATCGTTAAAGTCCCATATTTATGATTGGAAAAATCGTTATTTCTTTGTTCAAATCGATGGTGCCTCCGTCGAAGAAGGTTACATTCCCCATTTTAAGTGGAAATAAGGTCTACAGGGTACTGCGGTCGGATATTTGAGTTACTTTTGGTTTATCGATTTCTAATGCATGTTTTTGTTTTGTGCAGTTGCCAATCCTCTTCCTCCGCATCCGCAAGACTTGTATATTGTCAGGGACATTCTTTGGGGCGGTCCGCTTCGCTGGGGTCATTTTTCACCGCACCAATTTTGGAACATTGTTGCTTATCTTAACGCCCGAGCATGTCTCGAGGTTGTCGAAGAGGAGGAAAAACTAGCGATGGGGGGCTTTATTTAATACGAGATGCCTCCGGCGAGGGATAAGGAGAGATCTCCAAGGAATGAGGGCGCTACCTTTGGTGTGGGTAGTTATGCCCAAGTCAGGGAGGGATCGACTCCTGAAGTTTTTTAAACGACTTTGACGGGTTGAGTCAGATCTCGATACCGTCACTCGAAACTGATTTATTCTACATCTTTGATGTTGTCCCGATTCAGCTTTCTGTTGCAGAAGGTGTTGTGAGGTCAAAGGAGTACGCTGAGGCTTCACGCCTATGCATGAGGGTTATTTTTTATTGAAGCGATTTCATTATTAGGGACGTTTTTGCAGACCTTTTGTCGATATTCTGACAAAATTACGAGTAGTCAATTCGTTATTCCGTTCTATAATTTGTCGCTACGTTAAGCTTAACCGTTTCAGACGTGAGTTTATCGGAAAGTCTAGTTTCAGAGTTACGTGGATTTGTGTGTATGAGCAACGAGACAAGTTTATGGATCTTGTATCAATTTTTAATACTATGTCTAGAGATGTTAAAAACCAATGTTTTCGATTTAGGAAAAGACCTAGGTTTATTATCAGTTTTAGGAGGGTGTGGTGACTATTCCTTTTGTGATTCAATATTGGAGTTTATGATAGACTCGCATCGATCAGGAACTGAGCATCTCTTTGAAGATAATTGTTAAGTCGTTCGGAAGTACTAACCAAAATTTTGGTTTTATAGCGCTTTATCCTTGTGTCGGATGTATGAGAATCAATCTTACAACAGGTTATGTGACTAGTTCGTCCGTCGGGGCCAATCGACGGGTTTGATATAGGATCGAGTGTTTGCTCGTTTTGGTTTTAGATTTTGTGTAGACTGTGTTTATACGAGTTTGGAAGTTTATTTTTGGAAGTTCGCGATGTCTCGCTTTTTCCGAAATTCTTTTTTCGAATATTTTGCGTTTTAGAATGTGTTCGAGAGGTGTTCCTGCGATTAGTCGAAGGGCATGCTTTTCCTTGCGAACGAGGAAAGTGTTTTAGTTTTTGTTAGGAGAAGTGTTCGTATGATTTTTTTGTTTCTGGGTTATACGATGATTTTTTTTGTTACTAATTTGTTTTTCGAGTGGAGTCGAATACGTTTAAGATGTAAAGAGATAGTGGAAATTTCTTAGTAAGAAAGCATATTTGCTATTGCGGAAGAGATTCAAAAATATCAAGCACATGAGTGCGAATATTTTGAAATATAGGAGTATACGAATATATGTATATGTACCACTCTCCCCTATTTTAGAGAGGGGGACAACTGTATTTATCTAGAGAAAAGTTGCCTACATACCCTCTTTGGGGATCAAGCCGTCTCGTAGTTCAGTTTTTTTCCGTGAGTTTGATTACTCGTTTGGCGATGCTGCTTCGTCCATTCTGGTCCTGGTGGCTACAGCTGGTTTGACAACTTTTTCAGGCATTGGATGCGCCGTTCAATCTAGGATGTTGGGCTCGGAGGCTTGGTTGCCTTCATTAAGTTGAGCCGTTTCTCAAGTTGACGAATATGGTTTGTCTTTTTCTGAAGCATTTTTAGCTTTGTTCGAAGCTATTTTGGTCAGCTGCTGAGTTGCCTTTGCTCGTTTGGCTCCCATTGTTGGTGTCATTGTGACCCGTCTTAGTTTTTTGCTCCGCTAGGAAGCAGATTCTCGCTTGTTTCTGACATTCCCAGATTAAGAATATTATGTGGGGCGTCGAGAACTTGATGCCTAAGTGGTAAGTCGATAGGACCGTTTTCATGTAGTTTATCCAAGGCGTTCCAACGATTATGTTATAGATGGTAGGATGGCCGACTACTGCGGAATCGATGATTTTGGTGACTTATTTCACCATGACTGGAATTGAATTGATCTGAGAGCCATGGTTTTTGTGCCGAAGAAACTAGTGAGTGGTTTTGGCGTGGGCGTGACTTCAGACCGTTTGATTCCCATCCTACATAACGTATCACGGAAGATCACATTCAGGGTACTTCCCATATCAAAAAGAACTCTTGCAACCTCAACGTATCCAATGACGAGATCGATTAAGAGAGGATCGCTATAAGGGGTGTCGATTTTGACAGCTTTTCTTTCCTAGAAAGTGATCGCATTATTTAGTGAATTAGAAGATGTGAAGAGAAGGTGATCATGCTAGTTGGCGCTCGATTCAACTTTGTGATGATACGCTTTTATTGTGGAGACGCTGTCTTGACAATATCAAGATCCTCCGATTATCATGTTTACTCCGCAGCGATTAAAGTCGCTGACTTTTTCCTCAGGCTCTTTTCGCACTTTCCTTCCATTCGGAGACCCTGGGGTGCGCTGTTGTCTGGCGATTCCTGATCAGACCTAGGTGGTCGGTTAGTTTCTCTGATGAGATCGTTTACGCTGGATATTTCTGACATCTCCCCTGCGAGAGTTTTGTTGTTATCCTTGCTCCAAGAACTTTGCAGTTTATCATGGAGTGACCTTTCGTTTTGTGGAACTTGTAGCGGGTGTTTTTGTCGTAAGAGACGTTTTGAGTCTAGGTGTTACCCAAAGATCTCCCTCGTTCGGACGGCGGGTTGAGGGCATAGTTATGCGCACCCTGGAAGTTTTCTCCCTCGTGATAGACGTACTTGTCGTTGTGAGAGTTTTTTTAATTCTGCTCCGCTGGAGCATTTTTCGCGAATGTCTTTTCCAACTTATGCTTCAGCGATAACACTTTCATCTCCTATTCGATAGTGATGACATCTGTGGCCCTACGAAGAGCGTCAAGGATTGAATGCGGTATTCTGAGGGCTATCCACTTATTGAATTTCAACTTGTACCATAGATTTTTTTTGGAGCGCGTCGACGACTATTTTATCGCTTATCGTGATGACCCTTGATATTACGATCTTGAATCGTTTGATGAAATCTCAGAGAGATTCATCTTCCTTTTGAGCCATGCTCCATAGGTCAACATCTAAAGTTTCCCTATCCATAAACATGGAATATTGGTTGAGGAATTCTGCAGAGAGTTGTTAGAAGTTTCTAATGGGGTTGCGTTTTAGTCGAGAAAACCATTCAAGAGCTGCTGCCTGGAGGTTTTCGACGAAAAGGAGATAAAAGCCTGCATCTTTTTCACCCTCCTTAAGTTTGGACCTTGTCATTAAAATTCGAAAGGTCTGTAGATGCACTTTCGGATCCGTGTGTCCGTCATACATAGGGATTTTAATTTTATCGGGGTATAAGAGTCGAGACATAGTTATATGTGCTGTAAACGGCATTTTCTTGGCTTCTTCTAGAATTCGGTCGATCTCCGATGCCGTGCTGGTAGATGGTGATGAATTTATGATTTTACTGCCTGGACTTATTCAGCGGTTTATGCGATGTAATCGCGGAGATCGTTAGTTTTCTCGACGTCATCGTGATTGGCTCTTGGAAGTTGTCGGCATTTATCACGGATGTTCCGAGCCTGCTTTTATGCCAATTCTTATTGTTATATCCAGAAGAGGTTTTCCTTTTCCTTTGTCAAGGGTTTGTCGAACTGACAATCTTTCTGGGCCGAGCGTTTGCTTCTTCTTCTTTGGTGCACATTTGCGTCCTCAACCGAAGAGTCAGACTGTTCACTGGATTCCAAGTTAAGTTGCTTGACGTCATTCTCTTCTGTTTCCCCGTCTAGAGGCGAAAGGTTGTTGGTGGTTTTCAGCGTCGCATCAAGATTTGTCTTGTCGGGATTTTTTCCAGGCAGTTCCTTTTGCGCGTATTGTGTCCTGTCGAGCGGAGTCGCAAAATCGATTCTTCTTTCGTGAAGTTTGGTAATTCTGCGCAGGAAGATGTTATGGTCCTCGCAGTTAGGGTTTCACCCTGTTTTTCGAGAGAGCTTGTCATCTTATCCTATTCTTCCGACTTCGTTTCCAGAGCCAGGAGCAATTTTTTAATCTCCTCGAACACCGCAGTGTTTGCATCAGCGTTGACTGCGGTGACATTCGTTGGCGGGGTTTGATCAACGTTGTTGTTTGGTGGAAGACCCTCACGAGCTGGATGGTCATTTTGAATTTCAATAGCCATATATGAACTTGTTTTTTGACGTAAAAGAAATCTCTTGTCCCCTCCTTCTAGCGCCAAATTGTGGGAACTGAAATTCGCACTGTCTGATTTTCGTTATATAAGGAAAATCAGAGAGAACCCCGATTTTCCAGAGATCTCAGATTTATGAGTCAAACGCAAAAAGATCAAAATACAATAATAAACAATAAGAACATGAATTTAAGAATACAAAAGAGGACGACAAAAGTCTTATTCCGAATCTCGTGAACGTGTTACAATCAGGTGATAGCCTTGGCCGTAAGAACTCTAGGTGAGATATCCTATAACTAACAACAAAGACTTTAATAACCTAATTGAGTCGCAACTCACTAGAAAGAACAGAAAAGTATAAAGTCCTAAGTATTTTGGTGCGTAGAATCGAACGTGTTTGTTCCCCTTCTCTTCATATTTCTTATATAGGCTTCATAGTTTCTCCATCTTCCTTTTTTTCGTCTTTCGTTCCTCCTCGGAAATCTTCCTAATCTGGTTTATTCTTCTGCGAAAATCTTCATTTTCTGGATTTCTTCCATTTTCTTCACGACTTGCAAGACAAGCTTTGACCGCCAGTATGCTTGGGCTTGATTCTTGGCTAGAGTCGTAAATGGGCCCTTTTCGTGTTTTAAGCCTTGTGGGACTGTTTTACGATTTAGGCGATTTTTATGATTTCTTTTGTACGGTTATATGACCGAGACTTTTTGGAAAGATTATATCGATCATATGAGCGAGATAACATCGACATTTGAGTTAGTCGTTTATCGTTTTATACGATCGGTAAATACCTATGTGTCCTTATGACCGTTCCAAAAAATGATGGTTTTAGTTAAGATAATCCTTGACGGTTCTGCAAACCATTATCTTTTTATACGATTAACTCCATACGAGAGGATTTCATGATTCTTCTGCAAGTCGTAGGAGATAATCGTATAGCTAAGGTGATCTCAGTGTTCGGGACAACGGGAACCGTTTGTATGATTACTTCAAGACTTATGCGAGTTTTACGATTTCTATTGCAGAATTTCAATGGAAACACATAATGATACAAAACAAGAGACGAGAGATTTGTGACAAAATTTAGCTCGCCAGTTGGTAAGCTGAACATGCGCTGTTCAGCTGCGAGATGAAATTGTGAGGTTCAGCTCGCCAATTGGCAAGCTAAACGTGTGATGTTCAGCTCTCAAACTGGCGAGCTGAACGTGTAAGGTTCAGCTACTGGCGAGATGAACCTGTGTGGTTCAGCTTTCCTACTGGCGAGATGAACCTATGTGGTTAAGCTTGCTTACTTGCGAGATGAACTTGTGGGGTTCAGATTGCCTACTGGCGAGATGAACCTGTGTGGTTCAGCTTGCCTACTGGCGAGATGAACCTGTGTGGTTCAGCTTGCCTATTGGCGAGCTGAACATGTCATGTTCAGTTGGTCAACTGGCGAGCTGTACGTCCATTGTTTGGCATATGTATTTTTGATTTCCCGTAAACGTATCTATCGAGGTCTTTTGTATTCTTTGGATATTGATACCGATTATGTTTGTCTCGATTCCGTTACTGGACGTGAGCGGATTTACTTGCCTCGTTAAAACCTTAGTGATAGGAAAACCCGATGGGAAAAAACTTCTCAACTAAGGACAAAAAAGTGCAGATACAATCGCTTAGCGATTCTATAATTGTTGCTTGATCCTTTCGAAACATATCCTCTATGGTATTTTGGAAGCATCGAAAATTTAGTTCGTTTGTTCGGTTGATCGGAATTGGTGCGGTTTGATGCTTGGATTGACGATTAGGAAACATCAATTTACTATTACAGTGGATTTCTTTTTTCCCTCAAGAGATTAGTACTGCTTATATGACATTTTTGTTCGCCATCAATTTTATATGAATGGGAATGAAGTTTTTCTCTACAAGTACAAAGAATATACCTCTGAGAAAGTATTGCTTGTTCTACATGTCCATGTTAATTGGCTTTATGAGAGAGTATGGCTAGCTCTCCGATTTGGACCGGATGATCTCATTTGGTTATGAACAATTGTTTTCTTATCTCTAGGCCGAATTAGGATATATGTCTACACCTTCAAGTGATAACTTATCGATTACTCAAGCTTCCAAGACAATCATTTTTTTCTTTCAAACTTGGCTTCGTTGTGTTCACCCGCCGCCAAATTTTTGGGGGAGTATTAAAGCATCTAAAGAAAAACCCAATATTGCTCCAACAAGATAAATGATATGTCAAAAAGCCCATCTGTTTAGGATTTATTTCTAAGTAGTATAAATATCAATCTTAAAAGAACAATGATTGTAACCTAGAGTTGCCACTTTGAGCAACTATCTTCTTCTCCATTTTATGAAATCAGTCTACAAATTATTGTGTTTTTGGTGACAATATAGTGTTCTTCTTCCCTTTTTCACTTTATTTGCATATTAATAAATCTTAATAAGCTATTTATCGTTCTAGTTTAATCTTATTTTTCTTTCTCTAGCTTAAATCTTCTAGTTTTGGATTTTTTCACATGGTATCAGAGACATGGAAGACTCTTCATATTTAATATCTATTTCATCCTTAAGAATTTCTCAGTGTGTAACGTTGAAGCTATGTTATCCAACTACTTTCTTGGAAAATTCATTTCGAATTTTTTTTGAGTAGTCAGATGCTGATGGGGTTTGTCAGTGGAGCTTCTACTCAGCCTTCTTCCACCATTACCAAGAAGAATGGAGATGTGATTACAGAAGAAAAAAACCTTGATTTCAAAAAATGGATTCAGAAATATCAACTTATCAGAGCTTGGTTGTTTGGGTCACTGTCAGAAGAAGCATTACGAACAGTCTATGGTCTTCAAACTACACAAGAAGTCTAGTTTTGCCTTGCGAAGAAATACAACAAAGTCTCAACAACAAGAAAGTTTAATCTGCATAAAAGATTACAAGGCATCTCTAAAAACCAGAAATCCATGGTTGAATATTTGAGTGAAGTAAAATTTGTATGTGATCAGTTAGACTCCATAGGGTTTCCTTTATCTGAACATGAAATAAATTATGCTGCTTTGAATGATTGGGGACAAGAATATC
>OVBE01006641.1:0-19554 GCA_900406425.1 Iberis pinnata | reverse complement strand
GAATCTTGTATGCACAATCTATACATACAAAAAAGATGAAGAAGATGAAAGATGAAAGAGACGAAGGATGCAGGTGGTGATGGGAGAGATTTTTTTCTTCTTTTTTTTCTTTGTTTTTCTTTTTTTTTTAACAAAAAGTTGACTAACGGATCTGTTAAGTTGACTAACGGAAATTTGAGAAAATTACAATTTTAAAATGTTTATGATTTAAAATGACAACGAATGAAAGTATGTGAATTAATATGACAACGAAACAAATTCGTGTATTAAACGGGCAAAAATTAAAGAGTTGAGGTATTTTTAAGGTTTTTTCCCTAAAAAGAAACCTGAAAATTTTCAAAGGTAATTAGTCCACGGACCAATGTGTTATGTGTCTGCTGAAACAATTGTATCAGCCAGTGAGTGCAATTGGACAAAATAATCTTTCTTCTCAATTGAAACGTATTAAAAAAAAGTTACAAATTGTATGAATTTGGAACAGAGGAAAAGCAGACCAAACATCTAATGGCAAATAGGTAAAGCCAACAAAAAACAATCCACGAGAATTGTAGGGTTATCACACAACTAAAATAAAGTGTGTTAAATTGTCACAAACAAATGCAGAATCCAGTTACCAGATCTGATAACAGTGTTTTGGCCAACTCATGTAACAAAACTAAAGAGTATAACCTTCTTCACTGATCATCGTTAAGGGTCTAGGATATCCATTCTGAAGCTGCCGCTTGAGTTTTCGATCTGATGAGATAATGATTTATAAAACCTTATTCATATGTACAAAAAGATCAACTTCTCTAAACCATTGGACGCTGAGATCTAGTTTCACAACATTGAAGAATATGGTGAGCATTGGAAAGATTGATCGTGTTCTTACTGCTCATTATACCAAAAAAACAGTTTCAGAGACATGATTTGCCAGAAATACAACTACAAACCTTGTTTGATGAGGGTGATGTTGGGATTTTTATGGGAACTGAAAGTGATACACCTTTGCATATTTTCATAGGTAACAGCGATTTTCACATGAAAATCTCAAAACCTCCATCCACGAATCAACCTGAAAAGGACCTGTTTTAAAAAGAAACCTGGAAATTTTCAAAGGTAATTAGTCCATGGACCAATGCATCGGCTGAAACAACTGTAGCAGTCAGTGAGTTCCAATTGGACAAAATGATCATTCTTCTCAATTGAAAAGTATTCAAAACAAAAGTTACAAATTGTATGAATTTGGTACAGAAGAAAAGCAGAGCAAACGTATATTTGCAAACAAACAAGCGAACAAAACAATCCACGAGAATCCAGTTACCAGATCTGTTGGGATTGTTTTAGCCAAATCATGTATCAAAACTTACAAGTATGGTCACCTTTAAGGCCTTGGATCCATTATGATGCTGTGGCTTGAGTTTCCAGTCTGATTAGATATATATTTCCTCGGAAACATCTAGATATTCAGAAAGAGCATGATGCAGCAAAGGAGAATGGATGAATGATACAGAGACCGAGTTTTGGTCATGCCAAAAAACCATCTTCTAAAGCCTTTATATCCAAATCTTCATTCTTGTATTTTTGTGTCTGTTTGATCATCTTCCCAAACCAAGTTAACTCCACATGCTTTTATCTTCACCCGGAGATACTTAAACTTGAGAGATTCCTTTGGGAATCGCACATGGGATTTGATGCCGAACTCGGTTACCTTTTCACTTATGTTTTTTGTCCCGCGGATGATAATCAGGTGATCTGATTTAACAGCTTCTTTATACTGAATGATATGTGGTTGAAGGTAGAAATAAAAGTAACTTTCATATCCCCAATCCCAGTCATATGAAACTGGCGAGAATTGTAAATAATAGGGACTCTCGCAAGAATACATGATACATCCATCAAAACCCACCATTTTCGGGGATGGCAAGGTTTTAGGAAACCATTTTGTATCGTACGTTCTTGGAGGTATATCACCAAAGTAACTGGGCTTCTCCGTTCCAGGAAAGCAAGCCAATCTCAGTGAATCCTACTCAACACAAATCAATAACAAATAATTAAATTTCATGGTGTCTATACATGGAGGAGTAAGACAAAACCTGAAAGCATACCTCTTCGTTAAGTCCTTCCTTGAGAAACCGAGTGACCAGATGTTCATCCTGTCTTAAACAGAAGCAATTGCTAAGATCGAGGTGTTGTATAGAATGTTTTAAAGGAAGGGATATAGTTTCCAGGGATTCACAGCCATGTGCGTAGAGATACTTGAGGCACAATGGTAATCCTTCTATCGATGTGAGTTTCTTGCACTTACTGAGGCAGAGAGTTTTCAAAGAGGAAAGCTCTCCAATGCTGGATGGCAATGTCTCAAAGTCATTCCTGCTAAGATCAATATATGATAGCTTGATAAAATTTCCAAGCTGATCTGCAATCGATTGAATGTTCTTGCAGTCGTCAACCCAAAGCTCAAGCAATTGGAATCTGCCCCAATCTTGCTCAGCATGAGATATTTTGAACAATGATTGGAGGTTCACACAACCAGAGAGTTTGACTGACTCCACTTGAACTAGCTCTGGCAATGCTTTAAGTTTGTTGCAGTTACTAAGGTTGGCATACTTCAACATAGGAAGTTGATTCATTGCCTCTGGTAAAGTCTCAAAAGCATTGCCACTCCAGTCCAATTTCTCTAGGAACTTCAAGCTGCATACGTCGTCTGGGATGACTTTGATATTTAGGTTGATTAGATTTAACACTTTCACGCAGGGAAACATGGAAAGGCTATTACAAAGGAAATTCGCACCACCACTGTTGTAGTCGAACCTGATGATGTCTAATGAATTAAATCCGTAGAACTCTGACGTGGGTTGAGGTTTCTGTTGGCCATGAAATTCTAGCTTGGCCGGCAATGTCTTCACTGAAGATTCAAGAGATGTTTTTTGGTGAGGTACTTGCTTGTTCCACTTCATCATCGATTCATGAGGATGGAACTCTGACATGACCTTATCATCCTGCTCTGTCCTTGGAGCCAATTCAAGAGAACGGAGCACAGGTTTGTTATGAGGTGCTTGCTCCCGCTCCAACTTCGTCAATTCATCAGGTGCTTGTTGCTCAGTACCAAAACAGAGGTGATTCACATTGCCATCAAGCCCCAACATCTGTATACGTATGTTCCCTCCAATGGATAGATTTGCAATGAACTTCATTTCCACTACAATGGGCTTCTTCCATATCAAAAATTTATACGAGAAATACAAAGCAATATGACGGTAGCCCGCAGTCAATTCCCTTAAAGTGATGTGATAACTATTAAGCTCATCACAGAATGAAACATCGAGCTTTGTCAGCTTAGTAAGGTTACTGATGGACTCTGGAATTCTTGTCAGCCTCTTGCAGCCTTGAGTTATCAATTCCTCCAAATTAACAGCTGATGAAAGATCTGGAAGTTGTTGTAGATTTTCAGAGCCTGACAAGTCTAATCTTCTCAAGTTTGGTATCCCCTGAGCATATTTTAACAAAGAACAGGAAAAAGTTGTGTAAGTGTACAACTACAAGAAGATACATTTTAATAAGCAATGATCTGTTGAGAGTGTTTACCACAGCTCTTTCCCAGAATCTCGTGAGACTGCTGCGATGTAGACTAACATCAACAAGATCTAGTGGACGGAATCGGCCAGGGAAGGTTGACAAAGGAAGTGAGTCCCAATGTAATAACCTAAGCTTTGATGAAAGTAGATTTGTATCATTAGTACTGAAATGCAGCTTGGTCTCTATTTGGTCCGAGTGCTTGTAGACCTTGAGAAATTTGAGAGTATCACTATCATCGCGGTATTTCGTATAACCACCCAGATGGAATGCAGAAACCAACTCACACTCGTGTAGTCCCATGCATTTCAGTGGTTCGCTCATCTGTGAGATTAAATACAAATGAATCAACAGATGCATACAGACAAGCTTGTGCAGAAACCATCAAGAACAACAACAGATGCTTATATATACTGTAGAGGCTTACCACATTGCGATACAGCAGTTCATTAATTTCAAAAGGATCCCACAAAACTCTTCGACCCTGAGGACTCTGCACGGATTCTTGCACAATAGCTCTTGCAGTTTGATCTACCAAAGAATTTATTTTTATAATCCCACCAGCTGATATTTCAATGAGACACTTGTCAGCCAATATTTTTAGTCCCAGAAAACCTTGTAGTTCACCATCATCGAGTATAGTAGTGGCACGCTGGAGAGGTTCTCCATTAAAGAGGCAAGCTACATGAAGAAGAACATTTTTATCTGCGTCATGTAAGCTATCGTAGCTAATTTTGAAGATCTCCATTACAATCTTATCAGGAGCTTTTAAAAATCTACATAAGGCATCGTCCCACTGCATCAAAGATGTCAATCTTCGAAAAAATAAACCATAAGCTTCAATAACGGCAGGAAGACCGTGAGCAAGCAAAGTCGCTCGGATTGACAGTTTCTCATAATCTTCAGAAGGAGGAATCCCTTCTTCAAAAGCCAACTTGTTAAATATATGAAGAGCATCAACAGTATTTAGGCATTTAACTTCATACACATATCTGATTTTTCGTGATACGAGCAAGCCCTTGTCCCGAGTTGTTACGATAATTTGGCTGCCTGGACCAAACCAGACAGACTCTTTAGTGAGTGCAAGCACCTGGCTCGTGTCATCTACATTATCAAGGACGAGAAAGACTCTACGATATCCAAACCTCGCCTTAATATCATGAGGACTAAGTTCTACGCCTGAGTTCAGAGAAAGTGTGGTTGAAAGAATTTTGTCTCGTAAACACGAGACACCATCCGTTCTAAAGGTCTTCGAAAAGTTTTCAAAGAACCAACGAGCTGGAAATGTCCTTGAAAAGCGGTCAAAGAGACACTTGGCAATGGTTGTTTTGCCAATGCCTCCCATTCCCCAGATTCCTATCATACGAACATCATTCTCAGACTCCATACTCAATAGAGGGCTTAGTCGTTCCATGTGATGTTCCATTCCAACAAATATACTGAAATCTGTTGGCTTCAAAAGTAGCAACTGGTTTGAAATGCCTTTAACAATCTCTTTAATCATCAAGGCCTCGTCCTCACTGGCATATGGAAAATTCTCAGAACAATTATGAATATTTCTATAGATGCGGTAGTGAAAACTTACCAAGTTGCAGAATCCATGCCTGTTATGCTTGCCATCTCCGTGAGAGCTTCTCTCCACTTTGTGACTTTGTTAGCCAGTTCTGGACCTTGGTACTTGTCCAATGTGAAATTCCCAGTCTGATCTCTCACGCTAGAAGGATCAACTCCATAGAAAATGGGGATGACTTTAATCTCCTTCTTGGAGTGAAGATCCATTATCAATAGGAGCTCTTCGAGGCACCATCTAGATGAAGTGTAGTTCTTCGACAGAATCACAAGAGCGAATCTGGAGTCTTGGATGGCTCTCCCGATTTCTTCGGAAATGGAGTCGCCGATCTCAAGCCTTTGATCATCCTTAAAGGTTTCAATTCCCCTATTGACAAGTTCTTTGTACAAATGGCTGACGATGTTTTTGCGGGTGTCTTCTCCCCGGAAACTCAGGAACACATCGTACTTCCAGATACGAGATGAAGCCATTGTTCTCTATGGATCAACTATGTGGCTGAGGAGGAGGAAGAAGGAAGGTTTTGCAGGTTGAAGAAAGCTGCACGATCTGATATGGTTCAATAAGAAACCCAAGCCAGCATGTTGTCGCATATCTGTATATTTTACAATTTCGTTGACTTTGGGAAAATAATTGTTTCAAATCCACGCCATTGATTGACTCAGATTAAAGAAATTTGCACGAGATGAAGCCATCGGTCTCTACGTGGCCAAGGAGAAAGAGGACGAAATAAAGCAAGATGAACAAATCTGAACGATCAAAGTCAATGTTTCTATAACTTCTACTCACTCGGTTTTTTTGAGATTTGATGATTTAGACCTTTTTTCTCTTGTTCCATAAACATTAATTTTTAAAATTTCCAGTGCATAATTAGGTAGGGACATTTACTCAATCTACCATCAAATCAAAATGTCATAATGTCATTTTTTTGTACTCCCTCTATTTAATATATATAAGTAGTTTTAACCAAAATGGTTTGTTTCATAATATAAGATGTTTTCAAATCCCAAAGTAATAAAATAATTTAAATAAATAATATTATACTAAAAATTTAAAGACAAAATAATATGCAATAATCTCTCTCTAACTTTACGGGTTTCCCCACCAAAAAAATAATAATCTCTCTAACTTTTTATTATTCTTTTAAGAAAAGTTAAAATTTCTTAATACCCGCGCTTTTAAACAAAATTACTTACATATTGAATATAAAATGATATTACTTGTGGTAGTAATAAAAAGACAAAAGTATCATTAATTCTCATACTTAATGGAAAAGCATTGATTGTGATTGAGAAAGTCTGATTTAGGCTAAATAACTTTTTATTTAAATATTTATTGATGTTAAAGAGAAGTAAAGTCATTATACACTTTCTATTTTGCTCAAACTCCCCCTATCGATCTAAGAGTTAATAAATGAAAAAAATATTATTTTTTTATTATATTTTATATGGTTGTGTAGTTATCTTGTCTATTAGAGTATTGTGTTTGTCCATTAGGGTATTATGTTAGATGTTATATTGTGGATCAGATGGTTGCTAAGCAATGGACCAATAATTTGTAGTAGAATATAAGATTTTGGAATTGATACATATTTATGGCAAATAGTTGCTAGATAATGGACGAGTATCTATATGTGATATGAAATAGACAACAATGTATTGTGTTGAATGTTGTATAGTGGACGAGATGGTTGTGATATATACATATAGACATTGTTGTGTTGGATGTTGACTAGTGGATGAGATGATTCCTAAGTATGGACCTGTAATATGTAGTGGACAAAATCAGATGATCGGGGTTTTGGTCCACCTGAATGCGGTGATGTATATTCCGATTGTTTCTTCGGTTATTTTTGATAGTCCCCAGGAGTTCCAAAACTTCTCTGTTAACGACAAAGTAATTCAAGTAGCTTCAATGCATACAATCTTAATAATATCTCTCTCAAAGTTTTTTGTTTCTCTTCTCTTCCAAAATTTTAGATGATTTGTAGGAAAAAAATAAGAGAGAATAGATAGGAGAGAAGGGGCATCGATTTCTTCAAAAAAACAAAAAATAATTTTTAATTTTGCTTTTTAAAAAATTGCTTAATACATTAAGGTTATAAGAGTAATATACCTTGAAGTGATATATGGTAGTTTTTGTAAATTGGTATATGATATAAATTTCTTGCATTTTATGGTATCTCTTGTAATTTTCTCAATTAGTTATGTAGTTTAAGAAATATTAATTGGAAGTATTTGAATTCTTGAATTATGATTGGTTCATTGACATAAAAAAAACTGTAAAATTTATTAAAATAATATATTTATTGACTAAATTTATTGCTTTTTTAATATATGTGAAATTTATAAATGATCGAATAATAAAAAAACAGATGGAGTATAAGAAAATTAGAATTTTTCGGCATAGTTTGGAAACAAGTTGAAAAACATATTTTGTCATATAAAATTATACTCCTTCCGCTTTTTAAGATTGATGTTTTAGACATTTTTTCTTGTTTCATAAGCATTGATTTTATAAGTTTTTAATGCATATTTAAATAATTAGTTGTGTAGTTTAAAAAATATTAATTGAAAGTATTTGAATTATTGAATTAGGATTGGTTCATTGACATGGAAACGTGTAAAATTTATTAAGAAAATGTATTTATTGGCTAAAATTTATTGCTTTTTAATATATGTAAAATTTCTAAAAGATCAAACAATAATAAAAAAAGAAAGAAATATATTTAATTATTTTCATATAAATAAATATTATTTATAGTTTAAATATTATATCTGTAAATAATTGAGATCTTGATCAAATAAATACGAATATTAGAGAGAGTTATTTACATAGTTTTTGCTTTACAAATCAAAATTGTGGAAATTATATAGTTTTTTGCCACTTAGATTATAATTAAAATAAGAAATTGATACATACTAAGTTCGAGAGTTTACGGGAAACTAAGCCCGAGAGATTTACGAAAAACTAACCCCGAGAATTTTACAGAAAACTAAGCCGGCATGAACAAATCTCTGAAACCAAAAACCCAAAAGAGGGAGTCATTGAAATAGTACAGGCAAAGTTAAAAAAAAACTAAGAATCCGAAAAGGAACAAAAGACGGTTGCTCCCGAAACACTCAAATGAAGAGATCCATGAACCGAATAGGCAAAGAGCTTCGAGCATGCAAGGATTTTTCAAAGACCTTATCTGCGATTCGTCTAGTAGTGAATAAATCTACCTTTGAAGAGACAACCCGTAGACAAATACCCGACCGCAACAAACTAGGAGCCAACAAGAACTCTTACAACAGACGAAGAGCGACATACACGAACTCGAAACCATAGACAATTTGGAACTGTCAAAAGAAGCCTCACTAAAGAAGGGCCTCGACCGAACCCAAAACATAGGAACAAAGAGTGAATCACCTTGAACCGGCTAGCCGAATACCAAAGATATCGACTAGAAATTGAACCCGACGAAGTACTAAGAAAACCCAACTTCCCAAACATAACGAAAACCACCAAAGAAAGAACAAGATAAACTGAAAGCCTAGATCCGAAACAGAAACTAAACCAAATACTAATACAGAGAAAAATCCAACCAACTAACCAAAACGAACTACACAGCCACCCGAAACCACACACAACCAACAAACTAACTAGCACTACCTATCCTTACCAAAACAGAGAGAGAATCAACCCGAACAGGCCACCATCCGCGGGTGAAAAATGAAGAGGGAAGAGAAACCAAACTCCACGAACAACAACGGTGGAGATGAGACCACGCCAGATATCCAGCCCAAAAGACACGACAGAGGAAGTCCAGAACGATTGAGATCACAGTTATGTGGCGACCACCCAAAGACCGATGGAGATTTGGAGACTGAAGTCGCCGAAATTGGAGAGAAGCCAGACAAAACCGAAGGCGAATTTCCAACCACCAAATAACCTCATTCAGCCAAACCGTTGTGGCTCGGCCACCGTCGCTGTCGCAAGCCATGTGAACCATCACCGAAAGAAAGAGGGAGAAAGGGACGCCAAGCGACAGCCTTGGACGTTAGAGATTTAGCCGAAAAAAAGAAGAAGAAGTGTGGAAATATGGACATTAATTAATCTAAATTAGAAAAAGAAATCCTAAAGATATGGAATATATAAAGATTAGGCTTAATCTTTTAGATAAATGCATATCTTAACAAAATTAGGAATTCTGATTTCCGACAGGGAATAGGAAACACCCAGGCCTATAAATTCACTTCTCTCTCAATGATTCAAGGCATCCAAAAATTCTTGAGCAACACAAGAGAATAAAAGCTAGAAAGCTCAAAAGAAGTCTCAAGACAAATACAGTGTTATTTTGAGAGATTCTTTTGTTAGTTTTTATTAGTGTTGTAATTGATCCCTTATCTTTATATATTAATAAAGATAAACAGTTTTTCCTAAATCATATTGTTACTAATCAAATTATAAAGGCACAAGAAAGGTTAGAAAAAACCCCAAAATTTGGTATCATAGCTCCAGAAAGAGCAATATTTCGCATGTCTGCAAAGAGACGATTTCATATATGGAAGCAAGATTTTAGATCGAGAAGTTCGATGGTAAAGGAGATTTTGGCTTATGGAAGTACAAGATGATAATGCAGCTAGAACTCCAGATATTAGACTCATTCATCAAAGAACCAAAAACACCTGTAGAAGGTGAAGAGGTTAAAGAAGGTGAAAAAGAAGAGGACAGTGAAGCTAAGAAGGTCAAGCTTGACTCAAACACTAAAGAAAACTAGAAGCAAGCTAAGAACCTAATATGTCTAAGTCTAACTAACCAAGTCTTACACAAGGTTATGCATGAGACAACAACATTGGGAGTTTGGAAACCTCTAGAACAAGATTACTAGACAAAGACGTTTCCTAACCGGATCAAACTCAAACAGAGATTTGCAAGTTTCAAGATGGAGGAAAACAAGAGCATTGAAGAAAACATAGACAATTTTCTTAAGCTGATTTATGATCTAGCTGATAGGCTTAGAAATTAATCCTAAACTAGTACTGCATATTACAGATCAAAGTAGCACAATAAAGGGTCTTTTTTGTTAGACGTTGAAAATTGTGCGATTTATTTAAATGTGTTGCAGATTTTATTTTGTAATGCAGTTTTGTTAACAATACTGCAATACAAATTAAGTCTGCAACACAATTACAATTCTATTAAATCGTTGCTGATTTTATTTAGTAATGCAGTTTTGTTAACAAAACTACAATACAAATTAATTCTCCAACACAATTAAAATTCCATTAACTCGTTGCGGATTTTATTTGGCATTGCAGTTTTGTTAAAAAAAACAACAATACAATTAAATCTGCAACACATTTAAATTTTTTATTAACTCGTTCAAACGACGACGTCTTCCTCGTTTCCTGTTGTAAAGAGTCGATTTAGAGAAAGCATAAATTAGGGTTTGTCATCCATTTTGGGTTTCGAAATTTTGGGGTTTTCTTTGTAACTCATAGGAGTCATTTCTGATTATTTTTGTATCGATTTCTGAAATGGGAAGATATAGCTACAGCCTGAGCGATGAACATGTAGCGCCTGGTTTCAGTGGAAACTCAGATCAGGAAGAGGTGAATAGTCGTATCATATTCCCTTTGAACATTGATGGTACGGACCCTTCCGAATATGGAGCAACGGTGGTCTGCTACTGTGGTGAGCATGTCGTCCTCCAAAGCGCCACTTGTTTATCGAATCAGGACAGGTTGTTCTACACATGTCCAAATCGAAATGTAAGTGTCTACACTCTTTTATCAAGCCTTAATCATACTCGTATTAATTGTTATTTAGCACTTCAGCATACTCGTTTTGATTGTTCATGTCCTAGGATGGTGGCTGCCACGTTTGGAAGTAGTGGGACATGGCAGTCATAAAAGAAATAAAAAATGTTCGGGAACATACTGACTGATCTCGTAGAAGAGGTGAACAAGATAGAACAAATTGCATCTTTGCAAGACCGGGTGCTTAGGACTAAAGGAGACATGGCAGATTTGAAGATGAAGATAAGAATTCTGAGTATTGTTATGGTTGTTGTGATTGTAGGTTTTCTAGCGGTCTATCTCATTAGTTGATAGGCCGAGTTGTATGGATTTTTTTTGTTATGTATGGTTATCCATAACAATTTGTAACATAAGAACATGAAATCTGTAAGTTTCCTTTCTGCGTTTTTGAAGTTGTTGAAAGTGGTTGAGGAAATTGAAGATGTCGGGGATAGAGAAGTACGGCCAAGTACCCAAGGGGTACTGTTAACCAAAAACTGACGGCATATCATGAAATTAATAATGACGACTTAAATAAATATGCAAAGTTGAAAACAACTCGGCAATGGTCGAAACAAATCTGCAACACTTAATACATATCGGCAACAAAAACAAATCTGCACACAAAATAAATCTGCAATGCTTAAAATAAATCTGCAACGTTTTCAATGAAATCAGCAACTATATCAACCTTAACCGCTTAACAATAAGAACCAAGAGTAATTTGGAGAAAAGTTCAAAATAATTACATATTAAATCGGGTTCAATTAATAAACATAAACATATTGTGAAAAAAAAACAGCGAAGTTAACTAGGACTTTTATCCCCTTGACGGTCCTCCAGACCCGTCCTGTTCAAATCCCAGATCTGGGATTCCCATATGCGCCCACTCTTCGTACAAGTTCTTCTCCCTTGCACACAACCTATTCAATTCCGACCCGATGTTATAACCCACTGCCGAAATCTACTTCATTAGAACACACACTTTAGCGTTTTTGCGTTTGCATTTCACCAGAGCTCGATAAGCCTCATCCATCGCCTTCATTCGCTTCTCCATTCTATCGATCATCCCCTTGTAATGTTTGTGGAGTTTCTCGATTTGGCATGCATTATGGATTTTCAACACTTCGACGTAGGCATCATCGTCGTCACTCGTTGCCTACACCAAACCAAAGAAAAGATTAGTGGTATGTGCTGGAAAGTAATCATAAACAATTTTTGAATCATATAACAACCCTTCTTTTCCTGGACCGCTGGTTGTCGACCATGACTTATTTGTCCTTGTCCATTTTTTTGTTTCTCCAATCTAAGAGACCGAACAATTTTGTCGAAAGGTAGACAGTATATATAGAAACAGAAAGGTTGTAAATGAACGGTTGCCTTGTTTAAGTATGGCCTTGATTAATTAGGGTCTTATGGGAAGTCGAAGAGAAATTTCCACTAAATCTGCGAGAATCCATAAATATCTACAATAAAATCGAAAACGACATCGTGTTATTTTGCCACTAGACAAATTTTTGATACAAAGACAAATTATGAAACTGACATTGGTTGATTGGGCCACTAACTCAAATTAACTTATCGCCAAATATTGTCCCATGGGTCGTATCGTATGAGTCCTATGGGCCATGATAAACGACGTCGCATGAGTTAACAACAAAAAAATGTACCACAATTTTCAAAAATCGACAGTACAAACACTGCAGATTTGATAAAACGGCGGTCAAACGATTTGGACAAATTTGCGGCAAACATATCTGCGGTAACGTGAGGGTCATATCAGTAAGGAAAAAATATGCGGCAACGTGTGAAAGAAAACTGCGGCCATTATAGGTTTTTTTAAAAAAAACTATAGTCAAGAACGAAAGGGGTCAATCTGGAAATTTCATAAACTCATAACTTTGCGGTGACAACAAAAAAATCTACAGTTACAAATATATCTGCAGTCACAAAGATATCTGCAATGTCAACATAAATCTGCGAAAACAAATTTGCAATATCAATAAATCGAGAGTGTTATTATAAAATATGCGACATAAACTCGGCAAGCGAGACAAAAATCTGTGCTGACGTCGACAATTCGGCGGTGACGTGTACACCTTGAAAAAAATCTGCGACCAAATAGTCAAACAAATCTACGAGAAAAATTTGTGACCCAAAAAAACGACACGCAAAAATAAATCTGCAAACAAAATATGCACACAAAACAAATATGCGTTAGAAAATTTCGCATATTTTTTTTCTCTCCAGAAAACACAGTGGCATTATCGTAAATACTAGACAACTTTTTTCTCTCTCCTCGAATTAATTTATTTTCCCAGCTTTTTTGTTTGTTCATGATCGAATGGTAGAATCGGGTTAAACAAAAATTAGGTTATGTCCAATAATTCAAAATAATGTGGGATTACATCAGCAATTAATTGAAATATATAAATCAACTAAGTAATTCCTTACGTAAGCAATTAATCAATACGTTCAAAAGTCTACAATGCAATATATATAACAATTTTTTAATTCAGATTCCCGCGCGTACAGCGGGTTCAACTCTAGTAAAAAATTTAAAGATTATTTGAGCTAATTTTCAAAACTCAGGGTTATATGAGTCGTTGACTTTGTGAAGATAATCACTCAAGATCTGTCGAGTCCATCGCATTTCCTGAGTTAAAATCGAGACATCCCAGATCGGTAATTATGGATCTTTCTCCATCCGTGTTCCTGAGTTTTAATAGGGAGGACACCGGTAGAACTTTTATCAGCCATCTCTACTGTTCGTTGGATGAAAAACAAATTCCAACTTACAAATTTGAAAACCAGCAGAATGGAGACGGAAGTATTTCTCCTGAGGTCAAGCAGGCTATCGGAAAATCAGAGGTTGCCATCGTTGTGATATCGGAGAACTACGCCTCTTCCGTCAGGTGCTTGGACGAACTCGCGACGATTATTGCGCTTCAAAGATATTATATGACAGTCTTCTACGAAGTAGATCCTGAGGATTTGACAAGTCCAACCGGTAAATTCGCAGAAGTCATAAAAAAGCATGAAGAGAGAGAAAATCCGGAGACTGTGAATCGTTGGAGGAATGCACTGAAGCACTTGGAGACCGCCAAGGAACGTACATATTGTTCGCACAATTGGTACTCCTTCATAATCCCCTCATAATCAGACTTTATGAACGTATCGTGACTACTTTGTTAAATCACTATTAGCAAATGCAAATCAGTTGGGTATGCAATTAAGCTTTAAGTTTGTAAAAAACAGGGAGGATGACTCCAAGATGCTCGATGATCTAATCATCACCATTTCTGGTGGCCTAAGGTCGCAACCAAGTTCGAGCAATTTGAAATTGGTGAGCGATAAGTTAATGAATCACGCACCCAAAAGTCTATCTGAACTTGAGAAATATGCACATCTAGACACGTCTCTTCCGGAAGATGATTCGTCATCTGTCGCTGACTCAAACGGTCTTGTTGGGATGCATCGTCATAAGAAGGCCATCCGTCGATTGCTTGATTTTGAATCCAAGGATAGCGTACGTACAGTTGGCATTTGGGGAACCCAAGGCGTCGGTAAGACAACACTTGCGGAATGTGTTTTTGATGACATCTTACGACACTTTCAACACTACTGCTTCCTAAGCAATGTCAATAATATCTACCATAAACGCATCTCCCCAAGTTTACTCGATCATCTTACAAGAACAAGTACTTCCAGTGACATCTTTGCCGACATTAAACCAAGTCTTATAAGCAGAAATGTCCTGCTTGTTGTTGATGGTCTTGATAGTAAACACAATGAACAATTTAAGGACCTCATGTTGGTTAGCCGTTGGCTCGGTCCTGGAAGTAGAGTTATCATGACATCTGATGACAAGCATTCACTAGTTTCCCGCGGAGTGAAACACTTGTATGAGATGGAGCGCCCTAGATACGATGAAGCTCTTCAACTATTCTCTCTTTTTGCTTTCAAGAAGACTTGTCCCTTTGTTGGGTTTGAAGGGTTCTCCATACGTGTTGTCCACATTACTGGACGTCTTCCACTGGCCCTCAAAGTACTTGGTTCATTCTTACATGATAAAGACGAAGAGTTTTGGAAAAATACATTGCAGAAGCTTGAAGCATCACAAGACGATGGAAGCTGCCAGGTGTCTAACTACATTGGGGGATTAAGATACCTGCCCAGACCTCAAACAGAAATGGAACACTATGTAGTCGCAGATGAAGAAGAGGCACATTCATCTTCATATCACATGTTGCTTTGACAATCAAAGTGGACGTGGTCAAATGTGCCGGATACGATGAATGTTATGGTTCTGCTATCTATCTCTCGCTACATTGTTGCAATATTTGTTGGTAGCTTTGCAAAAGTTGTTCCATCATTAGAATTCTCAACGACATGATTCAATATCACACACCTGCAATTTTTCAAGGTAGTCATGGACCGTGTATCGACTGTAGCAATTGTATCAGCAGAAAAATGATCCTTCTTCACAATCCAAAGGTACACAGGAAAAAAAACATAAATTTGGTATAGAGGAAAAGCAGACTAATCAGTTTTTCAATTACATAAGTAAGCGGGTTCCCAAATATCTATCTACTGGCAAACAAACAAGCCTACAAAAAAAATTAACCCACGGGTACTGTAAGGGTATCAAATGAACAGTATACAAAAGGGTTAAATTGACAATAAGATCACAAGAACAAACAAATGCAGAATCCAGTTACCATATCTGTTGGGAGAGTTTTTGGCCAAATCATGTAGCATAATTTACGAATATGACCTTTTTTCATTGATCAACGTTAAGAGCTTTGGATATCCATTCCGATGCTGCGGCTTGAGTTTCCGAATCCAATTTTGGAAGTAGAGATAGTGGAGTCACTGAAACCTGTCATTTCCCAAATAGGTATATAAAACGGAAGTAGTTGAGAATCAAGATATCGGTAAGTGCATGATGCAGAATAGGAGAATGAAACATTGATACATAAACGAGTATGATCATGCCAACTTACAAAACCATCTTCTAGAGCCTTTATATCCAAATCTTCATCTTTTTCTTCTTGTTCTTTATCAAGAAACTACAAATAAATTTAAGTTTGAATATCAACCACAATCGTACTTACTAAGTATCTTAAGGGTTTGTGAAGAGACCAATTTCAAAATTTTATTTACCTCTAGACGAAAGTATTTCTTAACACGGTTATCAGTTTTACCAGCAACACCAACCGATTCAATCTCCACAATACTCTTCTTCTGAGTGGTGAAACGACGAGCTGCCCCCTGATATTACCAAATCTCTTAATCTCAGAATCGAATTAACTATACTTGAACCTTCTGAACCAACAACCAATATCAAAAGACTTATGACAAGGAGGGTTTAACTAACTCACAGCAGCTGAAGCATCTCTGCCAAGCTGGGCAAGCTGAGCTCCTAAACTTTGTTGATTGGACATAAAATTTCCAGCACCAGGGTGACGGTTAGCTGAAACAGCTTGCCAACTTGGACTCTGCCTCCACATGCTTTGTTTTGTTACCTTAAAACCCTATTCATATGTACAAATACGTCAACTTCTCTAAACCATTGGCCGAGAAGCTCTAATTTCACAACATCAAAGAATATAATGTTCTTGCTGCTCATTATACAAAAAATCAGTTTCTGAGACATGATTGGCAGAAATACAACTACAAACCTTGTTTGATGAGGGTGATGTTGGGATTTTTATGTCAAGAAAACAGTCTTTGGGGAAATCTCCTTTCTCTATGTCTCTGATAGTTGCGTTTATTAAAGGTAAACAGAGACCAACAGCATCCTTAAAGTCATTTTCTTGGCTTTCCTCTTTCTTCCTGTAGTCAATAAGAATAATTATGGCCAACAAAATCAAGATATTATCAGCACGCAATTCCACTTTATACTCACCAGTTCAATGATATTGACAAAGAGGGTACTCCAGAAATCAAAGCCTCCCTAGCTCCAGCAACAGCACCAGAATAGAACCTGGAGGATCCTCAAATCAGGAAACACATAATAGTAACCGTTATATACAAGAACAAGAAATACACTAACACTTGATGCCCACAGCTTGATCCCTGATTGATTCCACAAATTACCTAAAGAATAAAAACAGAGCCAAGATTCAGAAATTACAAAATGCGAAGATATTCATATGGTCAAATGATGATATGATTTAAATGCTAACCAGTATTGGTTTTGACCAAGCAAAGAGTGCCCCGGATAATCCTAAGGAGATGCAATCCACGGTAGTCCCTAAGACAAAACAATAGTCTCAAAGCCTACTCATAAAAACAGTATTTCCAACAACTTGAAAATGAATGAATCTCATTTCAACAAAGACATTAACTTTCACATTAGATATACTAATTTGTCAAACGTATTAGATGTAACTTCCGAAACTGCATAAATAATCATTCAACCAAACCAGCATACCTGAAACTTCAAAGGCTGTGGCACCTTTGATATTAGCGGAAGTTGCAGCAATGGTTTCTCCAGGAGTCATGGAATGAGCAGAAGCTGATTTGTCCCTGCACATTCCAATTCACAGGCCATGTGAGTCACCAAAAGTTAGAAGAAAGCTGTACTACAAACACTTGAGATCACGTGAACAAAATCAAAACCCTGAAGGGATCAAATTAACAATCAAAGACGTAAGGATTCGTAAATCAAAAAGAGGAACCGCACGTTTGAGGGGCACAAACATGGACATTGTAGAGACCTTCACGAACCAATGCCTCAACGAGTGAAATGAGCCCTTGTGAATCAATCCCATCGCCGTTCGTGACTAAAATGATGGGCTTGGAGTCATCGATCTCCTCGTTTTCAGCCGTAACATCGACGGAATCAGAAGTAGACGGAGCCTCCTCCGCCGATCCATCGCTTCCTCCTTTTCTCTTCGACAGCACATCTTGTAGATTGGAGACAAGCGCGGCAGACAAACCGTTGTTTTGACCCAAAGGCGTCGTCATCGTAGAGAAAGACGCGAATGATGTAGAAGGAATCAAAACCCTAGCGAGAAGGATAAAGAAGATGAAATGTAAAGAAGAAAAGAGCGGGTCTGACGGAGTCGTTGGGGAGAGAGAGAGAAGAAAAAGAAAAACTTTAATTGGTAGAGAGAGAAAGCTTGAAGACGAGCTTACTTGTGAACTCTAACAAATTGGTTTTGGGAAGACGAAGAAGTTACAGCGACGCGCAATTTTCCTAGCCAAAAAAAACAAAGTCAAAATTTTAATAGAAATGGAATTTCCTTGGGAAAAAATTGTTTGTTTGTTTTTTTCGAAAACCGATCATTGTTTAATTACATTTCTTAAATACTCTCTGTTTCAATATGTAAGTAGTTTTGCTTAAAAGCGCGAGTATTAAGAAATTTTAAATTTTTTTAAAGAAGTAATAAAAAGTTAGAGAGATTATTAATTTTTTGGTGGGGAAATGCGAAAAGTTAGAGAGAGATTATTGCATATTATTTTGCTTTTAAATTTTTAGTAGAATATTATTTATTTAAATTACTTTATTGCTTTGGGATTTGAGAACAACTTATATTATGAAACAAACAATTTTGTCTAAAACTACTTATATATTGAGACCGAGGGAATATATATTTATCCACTTAAGGATAAAGATGAACCGTCTAACAACACCCATTAAATTCAATGAGGTTGGTTTTATGTTAACAAGGCATTAACTCATGTTTTACCATAAACCGCCATTAAATTCAAAATTAAATCACAAACCAACCTAATTACATCTCTAAAAAACAACAAAAATCCTCAATTAGAAAACGTTTTTTTATCGTGAAGAACCCTATCGTGAATTTAATCTTCATGAAACTGAATCATGAAATCGAGAAAAAAGGACGTCACATCGATGGATATCATGGTTCGTGGTGCTGAGGAAGACGTAGTATCACGATGTAGAAACTGAAGACATAAACGAATTTTATATCGAACAACTCATCGAGTGATGAAGATGAAGAAGCTGAGAGAGAAAGAGAGTGCAAAAATATGAGGCGATGAGATGGAAATCTTTATATAAAGCAGAGCTTCTTCAATAACATAGGCTTTAAAGAGTGTGTGCTTGATTATGCACTCAAGACTGGCTGAAATGTAGCAATCCATATAGGATAAAGATAAGCCGAAGTTCATTTGTGTTAGTAGTGATGGTCGAGAAGGTTATGAGGGTTGTGAATGGCAAGCATATGCTTCATCGCTTCCTAAGGATCTAATATAGAGGATTAGAAAATTCGTAGAGAAACATAATTATATGGCAGTTAGATTCTAATTATACTACTTTGTATTAATTGTTTATAATTATATTGATTTAAAAACCTAAACCCTAGACCGTATACTTTAAAGTGTTATACCATAAAACTAATTATATCTCAAATATAATAGTAATAACGCTTTTATTTTATTTTCTCAAAATCATATAAAATTTGGTCAATAAATTATTGTATCTCAAACTAAATTTTAGAGTACATGAGCACATAAGTTAGATTCTAACTATACTTTTATATTAATTATTTATAATTATATTAATTTAAAAACCTAAACCCTAAACCATATACCCTAAAACTAATTTTATCTCATATAATAATAATAATAATAATAATAATAATAATAATAATTATAATAATAATAATAATA